>JARACY010001650.1:0-54254 GCA_029255725.1 Scrobipalpa atriplicella | reverse complement strand
TGTACAGCAGACACAGCCAATTTCCTCCAATGTACAGCTCAAATGTTGGAATTGCAGAATGGTAGGGCACGGCTTTAGGAATTGTAACATTCCTCGTCAGAGACTTTTCTGTTACAAATGTGGGAGGTTCGGACAAACTGTAAAAAATTGCAATTGCAATAAGGGAAACGACAATTCGGGGCTAATGTCTGCCAATTAACCTCCGCTACTTCTTTTCCTAGTCAGAAAGAAGAAGACTGGCAGAATTGGCTCTTTACTGTAGAAAACTTCCTTAAAACTGGAGAAATTTGCAATATCTCAATAAATTCAGGTGATGATCGCTACTATGCTTCTATACACATCGCAGACAAGCCTATTGTTGCACTTCTGGATTGTGGAGCAACAATATCGGTAATTTCAAGGAAGTTTTATACCCTGATGGAGTCACAGGGGTTTTCATCTCACATGATCTCCGAGAGAGTGGCTATGGCAGATGGTACTCCTCATATAGTTAATTCTATCGTTCATCTCCCCATAGATTTTATGGGTACTCACAAAGTAGTTTCGTTTCTCATTATGAACTATTTGACGCAGGACATTATGTTGGGTGTGAATTTTTTCAAGGCTTTTGATTTGGACATAGTCAAAAAGAATATTCATTTAGATGCCATCTCAATGGACAAAAATTCTCTTTTAGGAAATAATAATGCCATAATTTCACGAGATCAACTCTCCCAGGACCAAAAGGCTAAACTCGATCTGCTAATAAAAGACATGGAAGAAGAGATCGGCAAGGGCCTCGGGAGGACAACACTTATAGAACATAGGATTGATACTGGTGACCATATGCCCATAAATCAAAGACAGTATCCTTTTGCACCTCCCATCATGAAGGAACTTGAGGCAGAAATTGAAGAAATGTTGGAAAATGATGTCATTGAACCATCTTTTAGTCCTTGGCGGTCTCCAGTTTTATTAGTCAAGAAGCCTTCAGGCAAAAACAGATTGTGCTTGGATAGTCGTCAACTTAATAAAATTACAAAGCGCGATTCGTATCCCTTGCCTAGAGTTTCTACTATTCTAGATAGTCTTAAAAATGCCCAATTTCTTTCGACTATTGATCTGCGGTCCGCTTTTTGGCAGATCCCTCTCGAAGAGTCGAGCAAAGAAAAAACTGCTTTTGGACTGGCAGGGAAGGGGCTCTACCACTTCAAAGTTATGCCTTTTGGGTTAAATAATGCTTCTCAGACACAGCAACGTCTTATGGATCGTTTATTCGGCAATATGAGGGCAATATTTTCACTTATTTGGATGATATCGTAATTTGCAACAAGACTTTTGATGAGCACTTGACTGCCCTGACTTGGGTTAAGTCACAACTTAAAAATGCTGGATTGACAATTAATCTTGACAAGTGTGAGTTCGCGAAACAATCACTTCAATATTTGGGGTATATCGTTGACAGTGAAGGATTGCGTACTAATCCTGAAAAAGTCAGTGCTATTTTAAACTACCCACGGCCATCCAACTACACCGAGCTGAAGCGTTTCATTGGTCTTGCCAGCTGGTACAGAAGGTTTGTGGAAAACTTCGCGATTGTGGCAGCTCCTCTTCATGATTTAACTAAAGGCAGCAAGAAAGGAAAACAGATAGTATGGACGGAAGAGGCGGACAAAGCTTTCTTGGAACTAAAGATGGCCCTGACTTCTACACCTGTTCTAAGCGTTCCGGACTTTAAATTACCTTTTTCTGTGCAGTGTACGCCTCAAATAAAGGCACTGGTGCAGTTTTATTCCAAGTGATTGACGGTCAAGAGAAACCAATTGCTTACACGAGTAAAAAACTTACCGAAAGGGAATGCAAGTATTCTGCCTCTGAAAGAGAATTATTGAGTGTACTGCATGCGGTAGAACCAATTTAGGCCATACATTGAAGGCAGTCATTTTAAGGTTATTTCAGATCATAGTGCCCTACAATGGCTTCACAAAAATAAGGACCCTCATGGAAGATTGGCAAGATGGGCAATGCGTCTTCAGCAATTTGACCTTCGAAATAGTTCATAGGAAAGGTACCGAAAATATTGTTCCTGATGCACTCTCAAGAGCCACCCAAGAAGAAATCAATTTAATTGAGATACTAGATCAAGATAAGGATGAGTGGTATAAGGCCAAGGAAGACACAGTTCGCAATGGAGTGAATCCACCTCCGGATTGGACTATTTATAATGACAAACTTTGGAAATATTTAAAACTGGAGCAGTTCCCTGAAGAAATGGATAGTTGAAATTGGTTGTTCCAAAAAAACTACGGGCCAAGATTTTGAATGAATGCCATGATTGCCCCACTGCTGGACACCTGGGTATCAAGAAAACCGTGAATAGAGTGCGTCAACGATATTTTTGGCCTTCTCTAATCAAAGATGTTAAAAACTATGTGCGTGAGTGTTCTACATGCGCTAAGCACAAGCCTTCACAGCTTAAACCCAGTGGTATGATGGGCCATCACAGAAGTGTCACCCGTCCTTTTGAAATGATTTCCATGGACTTAATGGGTCCATTTCCGCGGTCCAAATCCGGAAACACCATGTTACTGGTTATATCGTGTTGGTTCAGTAAATTTTGTCTTCTGTACCCTCTGAGGAATGGGAAAGCAGCAAATATCACGAAAATTTTAGAGGAACAAATATTTCTGGTTTTTGGCACTCCAGATGTCATTGTTTGCGATAATGGCAAACAATTTACGTGCAATTTGTTTAAGGGACCTAGCAGCCAGTTATGATGTAGATTTATGGTCTACCCCATATTATCATCCTCAGGCGAATCCTACTGAACGTGTGAACAAAGTCATTGGCACAGCCATTGCGTCATACGTTCATGATAATCACAGAGATTGGGATAAATTCATTCCACATGTAGGTCACTCGATAAGAACAGCTGTTCATGAAGTCACGGGGGAAAACGCCATCGTATTTATTTTTTGGACGCGAAACAGCCACACATGGGAAAAAGCCTCATGTCTTGGATGCCAATAATCCACTCTCCTTTGACAGAGACAAATATGAAGAGTGCTTAAAGATGAGAAACGACATTTATGAAGATGTAAATAAGAGATTGAGGCAAGCCTATGAGGTTAACAGCAGGCATTACAATCAAAGACGGCGTGTGTGTGCTTACCAAGTAGGAGATGTAGTTTGGAAACGCACAAAACATCTTTCTAACGCGAATAAAAATTTTATGTCGAAGCTTGCTCCTAAATACGAAAAAGGCGTCATCACGGAGAAGCTGTCAGACGATGTATACCGTTTAAAAAGCTTACGAGGCAAGGATTTGGGCAAGTGGCATTCTTCAGATCTTAAGCGAGCTATATAGTCTCTTTAGTTAGGAATCCTGGTTGGATTCTTTTGAGGAGAGGGGATATTGTGATGATCATCGATCATCAACAGATGGCGCTAGTATGCGCGTTTTGTGTCTTATTGAGTTGTTTACTTCACAATTCATAATGAGGGTGTAGTGATATTAGCCATTGCAATTTGCAACGTTCGCAGAACGTTGGGTCACGCAATATTATTGACGAAATTACTATAATTTTGAATATTTGGACATTCTGCTTAATCTAAGCATGTTTGTGTTCTAAAAAGTGATACACTTTTATAATTTTTGATGTGCCAACTGTCACGGGGTGAGTTTTGTTTGTGATCGCGTATACGAAGTGCGTATTTCTTTATTTTGTGCCTTTGTACGGAAATTTGTAAGTACTTTTATTATTTGTTACAGTTTAACGAAACGCCCTTGCTGGTCTTGACTTTAGAACCGTTTGGAAACAGTTTCTAGTCGAAATTCCTTATCTGACGTCATATCTCTCAGAGGGCGTACCTCTATTTCGCCAGTTTGAACATAGCCCGAAGAGCTCGTCGGTAGTGCACGGGTATTCCACGCAGTGGACTCGAGGTCGATCCCTGTCTTGGACGATATCTATTTTTTGTGTTTTAGTTTTATTTTATTTTTATTTTTTGAGTTTATAAGCCTTTTGATCTTAAGTACTTAGAACGTTTTCCTGAGGAGATTTTCCTAACAGCCGGGGCACTTTACTTCGTTCAGTATCGGTTGTTATGTTTTTTAATTACAATTAAATTGCATGTTTGTCCTTTTTTTCGAGATTTTTATTATACCGGAAGAACCCATTCTTGACCAGGGACCGGAACCCTAACGACTGTAGTGGTCTGACCGGTAGTCCGGTTCCTGTTCATCACAATACAATAATAAACTTTACCAAATAAACAATTATCATATATTTTGCCTCAAATTCTTAAGGACCTTTCTGGAAATATCACATACTGAAGTATCTTGTACCTACTTTGAGTACATTTTCGTACATCACAAAACCATTGGGCGCTTTTCCACTAGACGGTACGGCACCGGCACGGCACCGGCACGATGACGATCACGTGACAATACCTATGGGAATCGATGACATGTCGTGCCGGTGGTGACGTGCGGCAAGTGGAAAAGCGTGTCATATAATTTCATTGATTTTCATACATTATGCCATCCACTATACCGTCGACGGTACCGTGCCGTCACCGTTGCCGGTGCCGTGCCGTCTAGTGGAATAGCGCCCATTTCAGGCACCCAAATGATCCAATTATCGTAAATATTAGTACTTATTTCACACACTAACAGTATTGAACTGATACATCTGTTTATGTTTAGAATTAGAACTTGGTTAACTTATGTAGCTATTTGAAGATGTTAAATTTTCCTAATAGTAGCCTGGCAGCATCTTTTTAGGAAAATATTTTTTTAAGGTGGAGATCTTTTTGAATTTATCTATATAAAACAAACATAAAAAGAATTTTCTTTATAATACCTTTTATTATAATAGTTTATGATTATTATTATTAGTTATCTATCTGAACATGAACATCTTAGAATTATTGAAACGTACAAAAATGAATCTAAGTAGTTTTTTGCAATGTTTATTCTCTCATAGGACATTTTATTTTTATTAAACATTTATAAATAAGCTCATATGTATTTTAAATGTTTTCAGTAAAAAAAAATGTTTTCGGTAACGATCATTAAACATTTATCATCTAGGTAGCAAGATACTTCAGTATGTGATATTTCCAGAAAGGTCCTTAAGAATTTGAGGCAAAATATATGATAATTGTTTATTTGGTAAAGTTTATTATTGTATTGTGATGAACAGGAACCGGACTACCGGTCAGACCACTACAGTCGTTAGGGTTCCGGTCCCTGGTCAAGAATGGGTTCTTCCGGTATAATAAAAATCTCGAAAAAAAGGACAAACATGCAATTTAATTGTAATTAAAAAACATAACAACCGATACTGAACGAAGTAAAGTGCCCCGGCTGTTAGGAAAATCTCCTCAGGAAAACGTTCTAAGTACTTAAGATCAAAAGGCTTATAAACTCAAAAAAATAAAAATAAAATAAAACTAAAACACAAAAAAAGATATCGTCCAAGACAGGGATCGACCTCGAGTCCACTGCGTGGAATACCCGTGCACTACCGACGAGCTCTTCGGGCTATGTTCAAACTGGCGAAATAGAGGTACGCCCTCTGAGAGATATGACGTCAGATAAGGAATTTCGACTAGAAACTGTTTCCAAACGGTTCTAAAGTCAAGACCAGCAAGGGCGTTTCGTTAAACTGTAACAAATAATAAAAGTACTTACAAATTTCCGTACAAAGGCACAAAATAAAGAAATACGCACTTCGTATACGCGATCACAAACAAAACTCACCCCGTGACAGTTGGCACATCAAAAATTATAAAAGTGTATCACTTTTTAGAACACAAACATGCTTAGATTAAGCAGAATGTCCAAATATTCAAAATTATAGTAATTTCGTCAATAATATTGCGTGACCCAACGTTCTGCGAACGTTGCAAATTGCAATGGCTAATATCACTACACCCTCATTATGAATTGTGAAGTAAACAACTCAATAAGACACAAAACGCGCATACTAGCGCCATCTGTTGATGATCGATGATCATCACAATATCCCCTCTCCTCAAAAGAATCCAACCAGGATTCCTAACTAAAGAGACTATATAGCTCGCTTAAGATCTGAAGAATGCCACTTGCCCAAATCCTTGCCTCGTAAGCTTTTTAAACGGTATACATCGTCTGACAGCTTCTCCGTGATGACGCCTTTTTCGTATTTAGGAGCAAGCTTCGACATAAAATTTTTATTCGCGTTAGAAAGATGTTTTGTGCGTTTCCAAACTACATCTCCTACTTGGTAAGCACACACACGCCGTCTTTGATTGTAATGCCTGCTGTTAACCTCATAGGCTTGCCTCAATCTCTTATTTACATCTTCATAAATGTCGTTTCTCATCTTTAAGCACTCTTCATATTTGTCTCTGTCAAAGGAGAGTGGATTATTGGCATCCAAGACATGAGGCTTTTTCCCATGTGTGGCTGTTTCGCGTCCAAAAAATAAATACGATGGCGTTTTCCCCGTGACTTCATGAACAGCTGTTCTTATCGAGTGACCTACATGTGGAATGAATTTATCCCAATCTCTGTGATTATCATGAACGTATGACGCAATGGCTGTGCCAATGACTTTGTTCACACGTTCAGTAGGATTCGCCTGAGGATGATAATATGGGGTATACCATAAATCTACATCATAACTGGCTGCTAGGTCCTTAAACAAATTGCACGTAAATTGTTTGCCATTATCGCAAACAATGACATCTGGAGTGCCAAAAACCAGAAATATTTGTTCCTCTAAAATTTTCGTGATATTTGCTGCTTTCCCATTCCTCAGAGGGTACAGAAGACAAAATTTACTGAACCAACACGATATAACCAGTAACATGGTGTTTCCGGATTTGGACCGCGGAAATGGACCCATTAAGTCCATGGAAATCATTTCAAAAGGACGGGTGACACTTCTGTGATGGCCCATCATACCACTGGGTTTAAGCTGTGAAGGCTTGTGCTTAGCGCATGTAGAACACTCACGCACATAGTTTTTAACATCTTTGATTAGAGAAGGCCAAAAATATCGTTGACGCACTCTATTCACGGTTTTCTTGATACCCAGGTGTCCAGCAGTGGGGCAATCATGGCATTCATTCAAAATCTTGGCCCGTAGTTTTTTTGGAACAACCAATTTCCAACTATCCATTTCTTCAGGGAACTGCTCCAGTTTTAAATATTTCCAAAGTTTGTCATTATAAATAGTCCAATCCGGAGGTGGATTCACTCCATTGCGAACTGTGTCTTCCTTGGCCTTATACCACTCATCCTTATCTTGATCTAGTATCTCAATTAAATTGATTTCTTCTTGGGTGGCTCTTGAGAGTGCATCAGGAACAATATTTTCGGTACCTTTCCTATGAACTATTTCGAAGTCAAATTGCTGAAGACGCATTGCCCATCTTGCCAATCTTCCATGAGGGTCCTTATTTTTGTGAAGCCATTGTAGGGCACTATGATCTGAAATAACCTTAAAATGACTGCCTTCAATGTATGGCCTAAATTGTTCTACCGCATGCAGTACACTCAATAATTCTCTTTCAGAGGCAGAATACTTGCATTCCCTTTCGGTAAGTTTTTTACTCGTGTAAGCAATTGGTTTCTCTTGACCGTCAATCACTTGGAATAAAACTGCACCAGTGCCTTTATTTGAGGCGTCACACTGCACAGAAAAAGGTAATTTAAAGTCCGGAACGCTTAGAACAGGTGTAGAAGTCAGGGCCATCTTTAGTTCCAAGAAAGCTTTGTCCGCCTCTTCCGTCCATACTATCTGTTTTCCTTTCTTGCTGCCTTTAGTTAAATCATGAAGAGGAGCTGCCACAATCGCGAAGTTTTCCACAAACCTTCTGTACCAGCTGGCAAGACCAATGAAACGCTTCAGCTCGGTGTAGTTGGATGGCCGTGGGTAGTTTAAAATAGCACTGACTTTTTCAGGATTAGTACGCAATCCTTCACTGTCAACGATATACCCCAAATATTGAAGTGATTGTTTCGCGAACTCACACTTGTCAAGATTAATTGTCAATCCAGCATTTTTAAGTTGTGACTTAACCCAAGTCAGGGCAGTCAAGTGCTCATCAAAAGTCTTGTTGCAAATTACGATATCATCCAAATAAGTGAAAATATTGCCCTCATATTGCCGGAATAAACGATCCATAAGACGTTGCTGTGTCTGAGAAGCATTATTTAACCCAAAAGGCATAACTTTGAAGTGGTAGAGCCCCTTCCCTGCCAGTCCAAAAGCAGTTTTTTCTTTGCTCGACTCTTCGAGAGGGATCTGCCAAAAAGCGGACCGCAGATCAATAGTCGAAAGAAATTGGGCATTTTTAAGACTATCTAGAATAGTAGAAACTCTAGGCAAGGGATACGAATCGCGCTTTGTAATTTTATTAAGTTGACGACTATCCAAGCACAATCTGTTTTTGCCTGAAGGCTTCTTGACTAATAAAACTGGAGACCGCCAAGGACTAAAAGATGGTTCAATGACATCATTTTCCAACATTTCTTCAATTTCTGCCTCAAGTTCCTTCATGATGGGAGGTGCAAAAGGATACTGTCTTTGATTTATGGGCATATGGTCACCAGTATCAATCCTATGTTCTATAAGTGTTGTCCTCCCGAGGCCCTTGCCGATCTCTTCTTCCATGTCTTTTATTAGCAGATCGAGTTTAGCCTTTTGGTCCTGGGAGAGTTGATCTCGTGAAATTATGGCATTATTATTTCCTAAAAGAGAATTTTTGTCCATTGAGATGGCATCTAAATGAATATTCTTTTTGACTATGTCCAAATCAAAAGCCTTGAAAAAATTCACACCCAACATAATGTCCTGCGTCAAATAGTTCATAATGAGAAACGAAACTACTTTGTGAGTACCCATAAAATCTATGGGGAGATGAACGATAGAATTAACTATATGAGGAGTACCATCTGCCATAGCCACTCTCTCGGAGATCATGTGAGATGAAAACCCCTGTGACTCCATCAGGGTATAAAACTTCCTTGAAATTACCGATATTGTTGCTCCACAATCCAGAAGTGCAACAATAGGCTTGTCTGCGATGTGTATAGAAGCATAGTAGCGATCATCACCTGAATTTATTGAGATATTGCAAATTTCTCCAGTTTTAAGGAAGTTTTCTACAGTAAAGAGCCAATTCTGCCAGTCTTCTTCTTTCTGACTAGGAAAAGAAGTAGCGGAGGTTAATTGGCAGACATTAGCCCCGAATTGTCGTTTCCCTTATTGCAATTGCAATTTTTTACAGTTTGTCCGAACCTCCCACATTTGTAACAGAAAAGTCTCTGACGAGGAATGTTACAATTCCTAAAGCCGTGCCCTACCATTCTGCAATTCCAACATTTGAGCTGTACATTGGAGGAAATTGGCTGTGTCTGCTGTACAGCATTAAGATGTTGGGAGGAATTGCCCTGAAAGGCTAAATCTGGTTCCAAATTACTGGCCTTTAAGTGCGGTTCGACAAAATTTTCGCAATTGATCTTTGTTTCTTCAATCTTCTTTAACACCGACGACAAGTCAGCTACTGAAGCAAAATTATCCCTGCAAATGGCCTGTTGAAAGTATGGCTGGATATTTTTTACTATTATGGACAACTTCTGTCTCTCACTCAATTTTGTCGGTAGACGATTAAACATGTTCTGCATCACTGATAGGTAAATAAGAACACCCTCATTACTGCCCTGTGTCCTTTTCTTGATTTCGTTTAGAAGCTCATCTTGGTAATATGGCTTTTGGAAAGTGTACAGTAGAAGGGTGACTAATTCACTCCAACTGGTAGCAGAGTGACGATTAGCCCTGTACCAAATCAATGCCTCATCTTCAAAAAGATCTATAGCATAGCGATGTAAGTCCTCTTCAGATGCATTGCGGGCTTCCTTGAGCTCAACTACTCTTTCCAAAAAAGCATTAATACTCATATTTCCCTTACCACTAAATTTAATGCCCCAGTCCTTTAAGGGTACTAGTTTCCTTTTACTAAAATCAGAGTGATTAAGCTGCGCCACTGTGTGTGTGCGAGCTTCAGGAGAAGATGTTCGCTGACGGCCAAGGGAACCTTGAAATTTGGGTGAGCTGTTATCTTTCGGTTGAGCAGATTTTTCTAATTGTTGAATGAGCTTAAATGCTTCTTCTCCAAGAGATTTGTGTAACATTTCTTTATGTTCTTCACTGATACTCTCAATTTCTTGCTCTACGCATTCACTCATTAGTGCCTCCAAGGTATCCAAGTTATCCTTGATGTCTTTCAGAAGTGAGTGATGTTCGTGAACGTCAGACTCTTCAATAGGTATGATAAGCTTAACGCGATTATTTAAGTGAATTAATCGAGATTGAATGCCCGTAATGAAAGAAGGTTCTGGCTCACCAACTACCTCATTTAAGGATGCTTTAAGAATTGTAAATTTGTTCATACATAACTTTATTTCTTTTGCTGGATCATTTGTACATGACTCCGGAACCTTAAATACAATCTTAGAATCTCCACTAGACTCACCCTTCAGAAGCTCTTTCAAAATAGTTCGCATTGTAGCGACATTTTCGAATTTTGATATACCACGACAAGCCAACTCGAACTCGATCTCATCTTTTAACAAGTATTTTACATCCATTATGAACAAGAACTATAATATATCACACAAAAAAGAAAATTAGAAAATAATTTCAACAAGTAAATTACGATAAACTTACGAACTTATGCATTCTAAACACATTCTACTATAGTTCTATGTTGAGAAACCTTTGCATACAATAAAATGAATTCAACTGTAAATGACAAAAAACACATACAATTGTTATAATACTTATGAAGAAAAAGGGAAAAAAAGCATAACCTAAAAAAAATATTACATGTTTGTCCAGAAAAGCCTTGTAGGCGCCAATGTGATGAACAGGAACCGGACTACCGGTCAGACCACTACAGTCGTTAGGGTTCCGGTCCCTGGTCAAGAATGGGTTCTTCCGGTATAATAAAAATCTCGAAAAAAAGGACAAACATGCAATTTAATTGTAATTAAAAAACATAACAACCGATACTGAACGAAGTAAAGTGCCCCGGCTGTTAGGAAAATCTCCTCAGGAAAACGTTCTAAGTACTTAAGATCAAAAGGCTTATAAACTCAAAAAATAAAAATAAAATAAAACTAAAACACAAAAAAAGATATCGTCCAAGACAGGGATCGACCTCGAGTCCACTGCGTGGAATACCCGTGCACTACCGACGAGCTCTTCGGGCTATGTTCAAACTGGCGAAATAGAGGTACGCCCTCTGAGAGATATGACGTCAGATAAGGAATTTCGACTAGAAACTGTTTCCAAACGGTTCTAAAGTCAAGACCAGCAAGGGCGTTTCGTTAAACTGTAACAAATAATAAAAGTACTTACAAATTTCCGTACAAAGGCACAAAATAAAGAAATACGCACTTCGTATACGCGATCACAAACAAAACTCACCCCGTGACAGTTGGCACATCAAAAATTATAAAAGTGTATCACTTTTTAGAACACAAACATGCTTAGATTAAGCAGAATGTCCAAATATTCAAAATTATAGTAATTTCGTCAATAATATTGCGTGACCCAACGTTCTGCGAACGTTGCAAATTGCAATGGCTAATATCACTACACCCTCATTATGAATTGTGAAGTAAACAACTCAATAAGACACAAAACGCGCATACTAGCGCCATCTGTTGATGATCGATGATCATCACAGTATGTACGATAATACATTATGTATGCATCACCAAAATATGGAAAATAAGGTAACATCGAATGTGCGTTAACGATATGTCGGTACATTTCTGTTTTGATCTACTTCTAAAACTAGCGATGACGTCACAAAAAATAAAAAATCAGAACTCATCTGATTATTTCTACGATATGGACTTAAATCAGCCATATTTTTGGCAAATTCAAAAGTTCTATCTTAATCAGTTAAAATATTCAACAAGACCATCAAACTAAGTACAACCTAGGGTTTTTTCTTTAGAATTAGCGTCATAGTTAACAATAATAAAGTTTTCGAATTATCACAAGAGACTCTGTTTTAACTTTGCCAAAAACTAAAAAATCAGAAGCGAAACATTTAAAATCATTATATTTGTAGGCAAAGACTAAAATATTAAACATAACAATATAATATTTCATTTTATGTTACCTTTGAAGCCCAAAGAAAAAAGTAAACAATCAAACTCAGTATTACTCAATAATAAAAGTAAGAACTACACAATTCTGTTCTAACAATATTAAACCTTCTTTTCAATCTTCCCTACCTCTACTAAGACTAAACCTGCGATGGAATTTGAACCCTTTCTTCTTCTCCTTTTCCTCTGGTTTTCCTTCCACCAGGTTATCAGCACTCTTGGCTACCTGGACGCTCTTCCTTCTATTCTTCATGGACTTCACTAGTCTGTAGAACTTGCCTCGTTTTTTTGTTGGGTCTTGAGCTAAATCCGGTACATCTTCTTCTACTTCCACGCTGAACTCTGATGATATGTCGCCTAGATCCTCGACGCTGTGGGTCTCTATTTCCTTGGGCTGGGGAACTTCTAGTTTGGACTTGGATGGGCGATGCTGCTTCTTATCTGGTGGGTCCTCGTGGGGGGGAGGTGCGTCTGGGTCGATGCACTGGAAAGACAATAGTCAAATCAGATCAGATTCTATATCTTATGCGAAGCACATCTTGTTCTTCTGTCATGTGGGTTGTAGAACAATACGATGAACTTTAGTTGGTGAATCAGAATCAGAATTGTTTATTTGCCTGAATACATGGTGTTGTAGTTATACAATGATCTTAAAATGATGTGATAGTTTCAATGTATTCTTTCGAGTACATTCGGCGTGCAAATCATTTTTAAATTATATGAATAGTTTCAGGATAATATTCGTTCCCTACTGCATTCGGCAACCCGTCTGTCTACAAGGCAATACTACCCAAGTTTCCTATTTAAAGAAGAAATACCCCTATCAAATTCGTTTTCATCACATCGCCACAATCAAGTTATTGTAGTTGGGTTGTGCCTAGCGCCTAAGAGCTTGTTATCTTGATTGGCTCGTCCACCGAACTAACCGGCTAACTTACTTACCGCCAGACTACTCGTAACTAACCGGACAGCTACCAACCGCAACAATAACACAATATTCCTGAACGTTTCCGCAAACTTATATTGCGCAAGTGTACATTTCCAATTTGGGTTCATAGTAGTAGATAATTTATTGTTCTAAGTGCTTCCATAACTGCCTCCGTGGTGCAGTGGTCTGAGCTATGGGCTTCCGATCCGGAGGTCCTGGGCTCCATTCCCAGGGTAACACAATCTAAATTTGTCAATTTATAAACTTGTAACCTCAACGTCTTTATCACGAAATAAACAATCCTGATACAGTTTACAGAGTTTGGGCAGAGCAAATTTGTTTGAAACAGAGCACCAAGAAATTCGGCCAATCTGGAGTGTTTCGAGGAAACCAACAACTTTATTATTAGGTAATTAGATTCTTGTGGGCTTCTTCGGGGTTTTAGGCCAGCGAAAATGATATCGATTTTCGTCTTGTTTGATCTACAAATTGAAGTATAAACTGTCTCTGTTGTCGAGTATAAATATGAAAGAAAGAAATTAATAAATTCGCCTCGGGCCACGACTTCAGGCAGGATTCGAACCTGCGCCTCTGGATGGACCGGCACCATTGCACTACCAACTATACTACCTAAGCTGTGGCCGATGACGATGTTAGTATAGTCTTACTAGTCGAGTGTTCTCGGCGGGCGGTTAAATTTTCATGGGATACACAAAAATTGCCCAGTAGATTGACACCTAACATGGGAATTATAAAAAAATCACATGAGCTGAATTCAAAATAGGCGTTGCCTCAGATAAACTCGATTAGCGCTATAACTACGGATATAATAACAACTCCGTTTATATTGGCACAACTAGAACAGAAATCAAAGACGTGACTAGAGGTTGTTATGGACTTCTAAACTAGAGCCTAACAATATACCTTACCTACTATACAATACTGGATAGATAGTCATCTAGGTAGTTACGTTTAAGTTCTAAACAATACTCCGTACTTAGGTGTAGAAAATAACTGGATATGCCACGGTTCAAAACTCTACCAGCAGAGCTCATCGGATGACTGTACCCAACAAACCGCAAGCAGAGAAATTCAATTCAGAGCCAGGCATGACACTTACATCCTCAAGTTTGATCCTATACGACGGGACTTGTTCAGGATGCCTCCAGGGTTTGTAGTAGGGGTGGTCGGTGAGGGCCTTCCACCCAGGGTACTTCCTGGCAGCTGCCTGGAGCTGGTGCACCAGACGCGGCGCCAGCTGTGCTGTTACCCTGGAAACGATGGATAATAACTTAGCCAAAATGACTTTTCCGAACCTAGTTTTATATTCTGAGTGATATAACTAGATTTGATTCTTTGTTGATGTACTTCTTTACGGACCTATCACTTAAGGAAATCGCGAGCAGAGTTTTATCTATGACGCGTTCAGCGTCTTCAAATTTGTGTACCTACCAGTCTGCAGTCAGACTCCACATATCAATGCCGTATTTATGTCATCACAGAAAGGACGTACTGTTTGAATATCTTGGTTTTTAGGGGTTTTTGGAAGGAATATTTAAGCCTTGAATTCCCCTATAAGATTACTATTCTTAGTAGAATACTCACCTATTGACCAGCCAGGCGGGGAGAGCCCCTCGAGGGTCTGATCGAGACACGTAGCCCAACCAGCTGCCACTGCCCTCTGGTCGACATCGCACCACGAATCCCGTCAGGAGGGAAACGGCTCTGCAGATAAAAGGAAACTTATTTCAATTAAATTTTTATAAAACCTTTAAAGGGATATCGAGACTTTATTTAATTTTAAAAACCCGACGATTAAATTGGAAACCCCCTAAATTTATTTTTATTATTGTAAGTTTACAGCCCGCTGACAGACAAGCGGAGGATAGGCATAGTAATAGGTATGGGTGATACAATACCCTTTGCGTATGGAATCCTAAAAATATTAGTGGCATGTTTAACCCAGTGCAGTAAGGGTATATTAGGTCACTAAATTGATAAAAGACTGATATTGAAGTTCTAGTTTTTAGCTTTCCACAAAACCCCTTTTTCGTGACCTTATGTAAGTCATTTCACTGAAAGATTTCAGACCCTTAAAATGTTAAACCCTCAAGACAGAAGACGAACGCTCTATCCATTATTTTTAAGCCCTGTCCGTGTCGACAGAGTTGCTTATAAAAGTGACGTCAGCAGATAAAAACTACAGGCTATTGATCTAAACTCACCGTGAAATAGGTAAAGCTAATAACCGAGATATCAGTAGATCGGTATCGGCGCAAAAAGTAGTATTATTTGTGGATAAAGAGTTAAATTAATGAGTAACAGCCTTTGTGATATAGGAGTTTGGGCCGTATGCTTACGATATGGGGGTCTTGGGTTTGAATCTCACTGGAGAGACACAAAAAAGATATTTTTAAGACTGCGTTTGTTCCTAGTTTAGTTTAGAAAAGCACGGGTTGAACCTCTTAATTGTCTGACAAGTAAGATGGTTGTGTGCTTCGGAGAGCACGTTAAGACATCAGTCTCGGCTGCAGCCTCAAAACTGGCTAAAATAATCTTTCATTCAGTTTTATCATGTTTAACACGAAATTCGAACAAAAGCGACTAGAAATTCCAAGTTTCATGTCGTTTGTTTTGCGTGGAATTTTTCGTAGGTGTATTTTTGCTGAAAAATGCGCTAGTGCAATATTGCATAAACAAAAAAACAAAGCACATTATTGTACCGTACCGTAAATAAACGGTGAAAAGCTCGGATCAGTCCCTAACCCTGCCTATTATTACCATGGATAAGTATCTCAAGAGCTGATAAAGGAATGAGCAGAAACGCAAATAATTGATGAACGGATGACGTCATCACTTCACTTCAGATTAGGAAACTGGGGGATGTCTGACGTCATTTAGCCACTACTGGAATTTATCGTAGTCTAAGCCTTGGGGTTCTCTATCCAGTGAACTTGAATTTGACTTTATGTTTTTCTTCAGATAATCTGTAGGTTTAGGTCTGTTGCCTGGTAAAAAACATTTAAAAATAAAAATGTTTATGATCAGATCTGTACTACTTATGTGCAATTTATAAGAGAAGGGCATGAATAATCGAGGGGTCATGGTATATCTTCATTGTGATACGGTCACTGGAGATGATCTCGCAAGGTCAATACTTTGTCTTCTACCTCATCTGATTTCCTTTACAATTCGAATTATACCGAACATCTGTTACTTGCAAGAGGACTTACTTACTATGTTTTTTTCTATGGTAAAATTCAACGTAAGTAAGTACTTGTAAGTAAATTGTACCTACCACGCTTGTTGATATAATTTAAATAATAATTGAAAAGTAAATATTAAAATGAAGACAATTATAACCTCAGTCCGTGGTCTTCTTTGGTCTAAGCGTCTCAAATACTCTCAATCCGAAGTACTTAGGATTGTAGATGCCTGGAAAATGCTTATCACCGTTCTTCAGCTGTTGATATAATAAGATAAGATAACTGCCTCCGTGGTCTAGTGGTCTGAGCCATGGGCTTACGATCCGGAGGTCCTGGGTTCGATTCCCAGGGGGGGCACACAAAGTTGATATTTGTCAATTTATCACTTTGTGAGGTTTTCCCCAGTTCGGTTAGGACATTGCAGGCTGAATCACCTGATTGTCCGAAAAGAAAAAGGATTCCGTGCTTCGGAGGGCACGTTAAGCCGTCGGTCCCGGTCGCTGTCTTTGATAGTGGTCGTTACTGAAACCATGTCAGAGGCCTATAGCTGAGCTACTGGGCGGTTTGAAAACTCTGACACCAGGGTTTATCGGGTCGTTGTTCGACTCGAAAATCCACTCGCTAAGAAGAAGCTGTTGATATTGACTGAACATTGCTGTCCAGTCCAGTCACACTGTCATCTATCGCGATCAGAAAGCTGAAGGTCGCAGCCGACACTCCATCTGGTAATCTTATCTAATCGTCGAGCGCGGAAATTCGCTAAATGGACCGCTCAAATGACCCGGAACGAGAAAGCGTAATCACGCGTGTTTCCCCAAGGGGTAAGTAGAGCATCAAAACCACATGGTAAGGGCGTTTTCGTTCGATGCGTTTCATAAGATTTGAGGGTCATTTTAGAAAGAACGACCTGTGTATTGCTATAACGTAGTGACAGCTATATGTACATTATGGTGTCGGGGAAGAAAGCGGCTGGTACACTCTGTTTTTATCATTCCCAGTCCAGCACGGATGGAAAGGAAGGTCGCAGACACTTCATATCAACCGTAATCTTATCATTCATTCGCTTGCTCTTATCCCATCGATCTTATCAAATCGTCGAATGCGGAAATTCTCCAAATGGGCCGCTCAAATGATCCGGAACGTGAAAGCTTTTATTTACACGCTTACGGCTTTTTTCCTTCACATTGTTGTTTGATTGCGTAAATTGCCTAATACACTCTGTACTACGCAGGTAGAGCCCACGCAAAAAATGCATTGTTCACTCCCGACTTATAAGTCTAGTCACTAGACTCTAATGTTTTGTTAGTTGAGTTTGTGTTGTATTTTATGCCCTCGTGATAATAAAACAATTTTGTCAGCCGGCTGATTAATGATTACTAATGGGAATTATGGGAATCTATATTTTTACTTATAATTAACTCTTTGTACCCTATTATTACATGCCCTCTCTAGTTAGCTAATTTAATTATGAATATTTTACTTGTTCTTGTAAAATAAAATAGCTTCCAGTTGAAAGCTTTCCCATTTATTACTTGTTTTGCTCTTCATTTACTTAAAATGAGATTGTTCTTCGCCTCCACGTAAATCATTTGAGAATACAGCTGAAAGTTGAAATTTTAAACTAAGATCATATTTCTGATGAAAACGAAAAGGAAACCATCATGAAACAAAAATCTCTAACTTACGGTGATAGAACTTAGCAACAGGTGTTTTGATTTGACTTTAGTAGAATTTAATATACACGATCAACGGTCTAGGGATATTTCATACTCAATTAAATAACTCAAAAAGTATTGGCCATATTAAAATCATTTATACACCAATTTGTTCGTCATTTATCTCGGAGTAGATCCAAATTCAAATTTTTGAAAATGTATTTTTATATGATGATATGACAGTTAGATGATATGACAGTATTTTATCCTACTAATATTATAATTGCAAAAGCTTGGATGTTGGGTTGGGATGTTTTTCACTCAATCACGTTTCAACCAATGAGCGGATCGGAATGACACATAGCTTAGGTCCTGGAATAAGACATAGGTACCTACTTAGGCTACTTTTCACCGCGCGGGAACATATACCTATAGGCTACTGACTGACTGACTGAGAGACTGAAACTGTTATATTTTTCCTATTTATCCTTTGTGTGTGAAAACTCATGTAACGCGGGTGGAATCGGACAGCTAGTATGTAGGTATGTAGTACTATATTAATTCTGTGATGTAGGTATTACCGAAATGATGGAAAACGGTAAGTTATTTATTTATCAAACTTAAACACCGGTACTCTTTAGATAATCTTCTGATAAGATCTACCCAAATTAGTTTTTGATCGTGGAACGGTGTTTGCGATATAATTTCTCTATTGAGTGAATTGGACTCCCATCGCGAGTTAATTAAAATGACGTCATCTAGTGACGATACCGGGCTTGTATTCTGATATCAGCGAAATATTGAAAAGTTAGTTAGGTAGGTAGAGGTACAATATGGTTGTTTATTAATTTATCAAAGGCGATACATAAATAGATACGTAATACGTAACTTTCGCCTAAACCTTAACCTACTTTAACTATTAGACATTTTTACGGATTATGAGTAGCAAGCGAGTAGCTCTATTTAGTTTGAGCATAAATAATATGCGCCTGCTGAAATAGTAAAATTACTGCTCTGATAAATAACCCTTCATTATTTTGCTGCTGATTAAATTATCGACGTGGAAAGCATTTAATGGAATAAAGTTGATATTCATGGTGAAAATATCTCCATAAGCCAAAAGGGGGAAGATACTACCAATAAAATAAAACAAGTTTCCCCAGACACATATAATAGGTCCAAAGCCGCAAAATATGACCCTAGCAAAGACAAAATTACTACCACAAAATTACTTCCTTTGGGAAAGTTTCATAGAACCACCGAACAAACCCCATCCCCCCTTTAAAAAGAATAAAATACTTCCCTTTAAAAAGAATAAAGTACATAGCTAGTATAATGTACTATAGAAAAAAAAAAACCACAGGCGCTATTGTTGCGATGCTTACCGAGAAGTTTAATTCGCGGAATAAAGGGCTTTGGGAACTTGGGCGGCGCAAAATTATAAAGAGCTTTGTACATTTTGTTCGCCGTCATGGTTTTATTTGTTTCTATTACCCATTTTGCGAGTTACAAAGGCGGATGCTTGTGGGATGCTACAAAATGCGGCTGGCGAAGGACTTTTGAGCTTGGTTAAGATTCTTGTACCTAGTTCCATAATATTAATATCATAGAAAGTGTTTATTTGTACTCACGACGAAGAAATTTTAGGCCCGTATTTATAATCAGCTCTCAAGAGTGACAGCGAGTTTGAGTTCGTATCAGAAATGTCATTCCAGTACAAAATTACCTGTCAAATCCGCACTCAATATTGCTCTCAATCTTGAGATCGCTTTATAAATACGAGTCTTAAACGTAACTACCTAGATGACTATCTATCCAGTATTGTATAGTAGGTAAGGTATATTGTTAGGCTCTAGTTTAGAAGTCCATAACAACCTCTAGTCACGTCTTTGATTTCTGTTCTAGTTGTGCCAATATAAACGGAGTTGTTATTATATCCGTAGTTATAGCGCTAATCGAGTTTATCTGAGGCAACGCCTATTTTGAATTCAGCTCATGTGATTTTTTTATAATTCCCATGTTAGGTGTCAATCTACTGGGCAATTTTTGTGTATCCCATTCCGTACCTAAACTTGGAAAGAACTTGCGTGACAAATCAACAGTTCCAAACCAAATACAGGAAAAAAGAACGCTCTTAAATTACAAAGTAACTCTGTAATAATTTTCTTTTCATACTCTTTTCTCTTTCTTTAATATTCCTAAAATATTGGCATATTTCTGTTTATTCAATAAAATATATCTATACTATACTATGCGCCGGTTTCCCGGCACACCTAATTGCTAATTTCCACCCCTAGCGCTCTGCTGGAGCGAGCGGGAAATGTCGAAACCAGGAATTTGCAAATTTCGTCTCCGCTTCCTTCTGTACAGCTACACCTCTCCGTAGACAAACTCTATTAAATGACGTAGATAGATACCACAGGCTACGTTCTTTTAAGAACTAGTTTAAACTGAACAGAATTATACTTTTGCAGCAAAACAATTAGCCACAACTAAAAATAAAGCAACATCATTCAACAGTGCATCTGCCATTTATATTTAATTAAATATTATTTTAAATACATTTATTTTTTCCCATATCATTGGGTCCAGTAAGGTAATAAAAAGAAATGGAGCCAAGCTAATGTTATGATAGAGAGATAAAAGCAAATTCGCGCAATAAGTAGAGTAGGTACAATATTTAGGTATACAGACAGAAGATTAGGTTGAGTTAATAGAAAAAATCAAAGAATAGCGAATATTGTACATAGTGTGTTGTGTGCCCTGTTTAGGACAGATAAGAGCCAGTCCAAGGGCTGCCAGATCGAAAATCCAAAATATCTGGACAAAGTGAAAATAGGAACACATTTTTTTCGCATGATTGAGATCTTGAACTACGTCTCCGGCGTTCGCTTAGTTGGAGCAGCGGTACGGGTCACTAAGGTCGTCGGTTTAAATATGTTATTGTGTTTCTGTAACGACCACTATCAAAGACAGCGACCGGGACCGACGGCTTAACGTGCCCTCCGAAGCACGGAATCCTTTTTCTTTTCGGACAATCAGGTGATTCAGCCTGCAATGTCCTAACCGAACTGGGGAAAACCTCACAAAGTGATAAATTGACAAATGCAGAAAAGGGAAAGAGCCCTCGTCTAATGAGGATAATCTCTAGGGATACAAAATAAGCACTTGAAACATATCGACCAATGATGTATATAGCTCTTACAAGGTTATTAGGTTATTATTTTGTGTGCTCTGCCTACCCTTAAAGGATACTGGGGTAGGAATTTTAACGTTGCTCGATTTTTATACTCATAATCCCATCTTAAAGTTTATATACCGGGTGTAAGGGACAGCTTCCCGCAAAATGATAGGGGTTGCTCAGTCAACAAAACTTAGCAGCTTTCATCGGGAAATTTTCAGGAAATGCAAAAAAATCTTATTGAATTTTGTATGGGGAAGATTTTTTTATCATTTCCTGAAAAAAATCATGTGAAACTTGTTCAATTTCGTTTATTGTAACCTATCCGTTTGCGGGTATATCCTCTTACACCTCGCTAGTGTGTATGAAACAAGCAAAACACAAAACATTTTGTTATGAATTCTATTGAAATCGTAGCAAAGTTGTTTTATTTTCTGCTATATTATATTGAATACCACAGTGCTGATATAAAGTTCGCTGTGTTGTTGTTACCAACAGAAGCTCCCAGCAATAGTCCACTGCTGATTGTGTCTGCCACCGTCTGTCTGCTAACTCGGTTACCAGGCGAGGAAACCATTATTGGATTTATTTTGCCCTTTTAAAAGACTTTCTTCTAAGCTGGACTAGAAGCGATAGAAAAGTATAGAATGCTCCAGCTACTTGTCTTCCCTGGCATTGTATAGAAATCAGTAGAGTCACGTAGAGACTAGATGTGAGGCGAGTGAAATGTACTTATATAGCAATTTAGGCGATGGGCTGACACCCACAGAATATAAACACGATCGGTACACAATTATTTCTAAAACAGCTATAGCTGGTATACCCTCAAAATGCTTTTTCCTGAACTGCTAACACTCTGCTTAGCTCGGAAGGGATAAAGGTGTATATGTAGCAATAGTCCACTGCTGATTGCGTCTGCTAACTCGGTTAGCAGGCGAGGAAACCAATATTGGATTTATCTCGCCTTTTAAAACGGTACAAATTGTAAAATTGTTTCTTTAGAGAGAAACGGGAATAAAGCTGTCTGGAAGCGAATTTGAACTTGTGATTGTGAACGGAAATTAACACGGATGATGGCGTTATCGGACTTTTAAATCGAAGTGCGATTCGAAAACCTTGACTGGACTGGACACGTCTGTTTCTGATGATGTATCATGTCGTCTGCCTCTGTGGTCTAGTGGTCTGAGCCAAGGACTCCCGATCCGGAGTTCCTGGGTACGAATTTCATTTGGTCATTATTCCGATGCAGGCTGAAGGCTGTCAAGAAAAGGCACGTTAAAACGATGGTCTCTGTCACTCATACTCGTATCGTGTTCGATGTTGCTCCACATCCGTAAAGGTATTACCTTAAAAACCCTACATTTGTGTGGTACTGATAGTGCAACATGAATGGCTGCTACGCTGTCCTTTGCTCCTCCTAGCACTTAAGCAGAGCCATAATATACGTATTTTTCTTTTTTCTAAAAGAAGTCTTGTATCTTCTAATTCCTGATGATTCTATTGAAGAATCTGTTACCTGACGAACCCCTTCCTGGGCGGGTAGTCTTTGTGGTAGACGGAGTGGTTGAGGATCATCTTCTCGTTGCCAGTGTCCAGCCAGGAGCGCTGCAGCACGAAGTCACGGTTCTTGAGGGGTGCAGGGCACGACACTGCGAAGAAATTAGCACTGTTAGTAATCGTATATCTAGCTAACTGCCTCCGTGGTCTGAGACATACGCTCCTGATCCGAAGGCCCAGTAGAAAACATACAGTTAATATGTCATACGCGATCATGATCATATTACTATTTAGAAGCTATACAAGTCCGTGTGAAAATATCTACCAGACTTCCAGCAAGAAAATCTGACACTACGCGAACAGCAACAGTTAGCCAAAAGTATCACACATAGTATGGAGTTTTGCCAACAGCTAGCAGCTTCAAACCGCTTGGAGAAATATTGCCAATATTGTACCGAGGCACAAGAATATCGAAACTGTATTTGATCAGTCATCGAGAATTCTTCTCTCTACTTTCATATTTCTAGCGGGAATGAAGAACTGCACTAAATGGTGAACTAGGGTTCTTCCGAAATCCATCTGATAGGTACTTTTCTATTTCACTCTGTGACACTTTTCTATAAAAAACAAGTTTTTATTGAATGTTTTTGTATCTTTCTGAAGTTTTTTTTAATTGGTCTAATAATTATCAGTAAACAAAGTTGTTATATTGGTGTAGTAACATAGTCCCCCTACTCCTATAGGAGCGTGTATCCAAATAATTAGAAGAGACGCAGGTGGCTCTATGCTTTTCCTTGTCACATGGTATAATTAATTCACGTATTTAGTCCCAGTGAAAGGTCATAATTATACTTTGTTTAAATACATATCACTTTCAAGCTGGGCGGGCTGGGAGAGCAATTTAATTACATAGAATGTACCAGCTGATTCGCTTCCCAGGCATACTGTAATAACTAGCAAAAGGATCTAAGGGTTCTTGTGCGGAGTGAATTACATAGTAGCCTTTAGTTTTTGGGCCCATCGTCGACTGTGTCTCAACCACCATCACCATCATTAAGGCTAGAATAAATAAGTAAAACCCACAGCGCAAATAAATAAATGAAGATCAGACGTAACTTAAAACGTAAAACATGATACCAAGTCATAAGAAAATCCAATAAGTAAGTAGATATTATTACGTAGGCGAATCTGAGAAGCGAAAAGCTAAAAAATACACCATGTTTTAATTTGGCCCCCTCTTTTGCGGAAATACGGCTTCTTCCATTACGTCGTTTTAGATGAAAGCTTTCACCAAAAATTGATGACGTGCTAGAAAAAACCCGATAAAGTTCAGAAAGAAAGTTTCCTGAAGCTTTGAATAAAAAAACTCAATCATTTTCCATCCTGAAAGTCAAGCACAAATCAATCTTCATTCAGAATTCAAAAGTTATAACTTGGAGAATTTTCTTACTTCTTAATATGAACAGAGATATTTGAGTTGTAAAAATGTACCTATTATGAATTCTATTAGAGCTTTATGTAAATGTAGAATTATATGTAAAATTTATTTTTAAAAATAAATACTAAAATTTTACTTATTAATTTCCCAAATAATAGAGCGAAAATAATCCCTCAATCCGCTTTGTCTATTTGTTTGCATGAAGTCTGGCTGTAAATTGTATTTAATGTAGGTATTTTGTGAAACAAATTGAAAAAGGGTAAGCATAAACTAACATAAGAAATTATAAGGATTCTTAGTCAACTAGATACGGAATCCAAAAGGTATCTAAAAAAATAAATATTTTGACTAAAACACAGCTACCATGTTTGATACAAACTTTGATTCAAAAATCTTTGATTCGGGTATCTTTGGTTCAAATATCTTTGCTCTAAATATCTTTAGTTCGGATACAATTGATTCAAATAAGTATCTTTGTCTCCAATATCTTCTTCTATTCGCCAGTCATCTCTACATTTGCTCGTTTGTATTGAGTCACACAAATCCTACGACGATGTACGAAATTGTGAGCTATTAAACAACGGTCTCTATTCTATAGGAAACGCCGCATTGCGGTCACCATCTCACCAATTATCTACTGAATAGTGCTGGGAGTTTGGGAACCACTCTACCGAAACCCGCAAACGTGTAGGGAAATATGCAGCGGATCTTAGTTCAGAGAGTTTTATAATTAGAACGCATCTCAACATGAGCGACCCCCGTTTTAGGTCGCTTTATGAGAAATCCCAATCTTGATGACGAATAAATCCCTAGCATTGTTCAGTAGGTAATAAATATGTAGTAACGGCAATAATTCATTTTAATTATAAAACTCTCCAGACTAAGATCCGCTGCATATTTCCCTGCACTTTTGCGATTTCTAGGTTAAGCACATTCCCTGTATTGTTCTAGTAACTAGAGCAATGGTTACTGACTGAATGAGTACTGTTCAGAATTGCCTCATCTCGCCACTAATTAAGTATCTTTTGAACAGCACTGAGAACGTACTTAACCGAGAAACCGCAAACGTGTAGGGAATGTGCAGTGGGTTTCGGAGAGTTTCATAATTAAAACTCATTATTGCCGTTACCTCTTATTACCAACTGCTACTGAACAATGCCAGGGATTTCGTAGTCACTGTTTTAACGTGTAGCGAGATACCTATACAGCAGATCTAAGTTCGGGAGTTTCATAATTAAAACGCATCTCAACTAGACTGCTCCCCCATATAAAGACCGTTGCTTTTATTACTATGTGTAATTAGAAGGTGATGGTGATTAATTGCGCGACTTCTTCTGGAGGATGAGCCAAAAAAAAACACTATTTCCTAATCGTTATCATTGACCCCTTCAAAGAAGATCTAGAGTTTGAGAGTCTCTGCATCGCATCGGTGTGAAAGTCAGCATATTAACTGAAGTTGTTCCGCTGAGTGCGATTGCTATACTTAGTCTGCAGGAGCGGAAACTGAGTTCGGGGATAAATTTGTAGTTTCAAAGAGACAATTTGCTAAGAGTTAAAGAGCAACAGCTGCAAATAATGAGACCATTATTTAAAACGAGTTTTGTTCTTATTCGATGAATAGTGTTTGTTATTTATGATCCTAATATATAGTTTTGAATATGGCTAAGTAAAATTTTCCGTGTATACCTATCATAGAATCGTAGCAATATCAAATCAGTAAATGTTATTCTAGTAGTTGTACTTATACCGGGAGTAAATATCCCTCCCTGTATAACCAAAAGTTCTTAACTCTCTTGACACCGACCGCAAAGTAACTTTTAGAATACAAAACATACTTGTTTACCGTAACCACGAAAACAGTCTATATTCCCTTACATTAAAGGTAATATTTAAAACACTGCAACCACTACTGCACTTGGCAAATGTATTAAAGGACGCAGCTGGACAATTTCTCGTACAATTACCTGATGCCACTCAAACACTCTTTAGCTTGTAAGCCACGACAAGTGATCTTTCTGTCTGTTTAAATAGAAATATGCTGTTATATTGTAGAGAAAATCTGTAAATCTACAGACTGCAGGACCGGGATCCAATAGAAAGAGTAAAAATGTGATTGGTGCTTTTTTTTTTTTTTTTTAGTATTAATATTCCAATTAGTTCAAGGACGTTTAACCTGATTATCTCTACACTATAGTACAGACAGATTACTTATTCGCGTAAAATATTGGTTGATAGACGCAACGAATCAACCCAAGTCGAGATAATGAAGTCACGTAGCATTTTCTTTGTTTTAGTCCTAGAACTATTATGAAATTTTGTCAAACATGTTTGATTGTATCGAAGTCTCTCTCTGCATCCTATTGTATGCACCATTCTATGCTTACTCTAACATCTATACTGGACGGACTGAGAGCAAATAATCACACATAGAAAGTTCCAACAGCGTCTCTTCCCGGCCTTGACTGTACCAGACCAGTAAAGGGACCCGGGGGGGTATTGCTGTATTGCAATTCAGACGATGATGTGCTGACAACCCATCACGTCAACATTCATCAAAATATGTTAGATGCTATTCTAATTTTGCATCACACAAGTGACATAAACATTTAATAGCCTGCGTGCATTTAATGGTTATAGCAAAGCACTAACCAAAATTCAGAATCCGTTCTCGTAATGTGTACAATAATAGTCCGCCGCAAGCGGTTTTGAATTTATAATAATGTAGAAACATTATTTGCACTGCGGAAATGTATTCTGTTCAAATACATTAATATCGAGGCTGCAAAAAGCATTTCGCGTGTGCTATTTTCTTATAACAGACTATAAAATATTGTTTAATAAAAACCAATATAATTCTTGAATATAAGTAAGTATATTGCTTAGGTGAGCTTTTCATAGTCAAAAGAGGTTTTTTTTCAAAACTGTGTTTTCTTGCTACGATCCGTGCTACGGCGTAGAGTAGACCGTTGCTACACACGCTCTATTTTTTATTGGTCAGTGATAAAGATAAAACTAAACTCACATCGATTCATGCGCACATTTTGATAGCTTTTTTTTGCTAGCAAAATTTATCCTATCATATTTTTTTAATAATACAAATCGTTGACAATCATTCCTATTCAATGCACACCGGATTTATTGAGCTTTTAAACGTAATAAATGATTCAGACGTGATGTTCCGCGGTCGGTATTTATTGACAGGGTGGAATATTCGGACGGGAATATGCGTCCAAATATTCGGATGTGGATTCACGTCGCATCATCACGGAACAAATACGGATTGATTGGAGCCATGATTACTCGCCCGTCTTCGTTAAATAAACAGTTTATGAAACAAATGCGTGGGTAAATACCGAATAAACGTTGACATATTTGTTTAAGAGTCCTTAGAACACATTATATTATTTCGTGTTGACATATTATTATTTTGAACTGCAAGAAATAGAAGTAAATAACATGTATTATTTAAAATTCCATTTTGTTATGAATGTAGGGAATTTGTAGCTGAGTTCCCTGTAAATCTGGCCGATCTGACTAAGGCCCGTATTTATAATCAGCTCTCAAGAGTGACAGCGAGTTAGAGTTCGTATCAGAAACATCATTCCAATACAAAATGACCTGTCAAATCCGCACTCAATATTGCTCTCAATCTTGAGATGGCTTTATAAATACGAGCCTAAGAGTGGTGAGTATATGCAAATACCCCTTCAATAATAACCCTTCCACCTGATTCCAGCGCCAAATGTCTTGTATATTCCGCGGGGTGTGGAAATACCAGTGCTTTCAGGGTTAATTAGCTCCATCGTCGACTCTGTCTGATTACCCTGATCTACATAACAATAATAGTCAATAGTTAACTCATCGTAACAGTAACGGACTTTCTGTGGCTAAAATATCGACTATAAGCATCTCATTTCTGCTCGTATTTTAGCTGAAGCGCCTGCAGCGAATGTCTTGTAGCCAGGACCTTAATATACGGCGTGCATTGAAACCGCATTCTTTGGAGCAATGTGTGAGCGTATGATGATAGGGCAATAGAAACGTCATATTGATAGAACCATTGTCAAAGCCACATCAAAGCACACATTCCGATAACAGTTGACTGCTGAGGTTGACAGTGCAAATAAACCTATGCAAATAACGATCGGCCTCACAAAGTTATTCTGCGGAAACGAAGTTTGCACAACGTAGAAAATCGGCATTTCGTGGGCTGTTTTCCCACAAAAAATAAATCTGGCTAAGAGCGTGTCTTACCACACCCAATATGGGACCGTAGTAGTCATCATTTATTCCGTTTTTTTTTTAAATCTGTTGTATAAATATTTTTAATTTTCAGACGACGACAAAACTTCCGTTATCTGAAACTGAACTTTATTGAACCTGCGTTGTGTAAAGAAATCAGTTTCTTTAGAGGATTTATCCTCTGGCAATAGTGTTTATCGATTTATTAAATTGAAAAGTTATTGAATATTGATATCTTAGATAATACAAGTAGACACTTGATTATGAAAAATACGAAATAAAAATACCGAACCTGAAACGCGAGCCCCAAAACGTTAGAAGCTAGATATTCAATCGGAATAACTCACACCAAGCTTACAGACAAATATTTGATCAGAACTTGATACGCTCCCCACCACAGACTTGGATTGGAGAAGACTCCACATGTCAAGCTACTTGCGTTTTCCAGGAGCCGTATTTTTTAATGGCTCTAATAAAAATTTGCATATACAAAAAAGGAACATTCGCATGCAGAATTTCACTGTTTTGCATTTGAATTCGATTCTATTGATTGTGTGGCTTTCATGTTTCATCTGCTATAGAGTAGAAAAACCCCTTGACAATACTGATAGGTCTGTATTTTAGTTACTTCATCGTGCATAAATGTCTAACACAGACAATAAAATTAAGATATTGCACATCACGCGCCAGCTTTCATAAGAGAATACGTGTTCTATTTCAATCTAGATCTACGCTCTACATCCTGATCCTAAGCTGTGATATAGGCTCCGTATTATTCATGACATGACTCCCCATGCCGACATGCCATGCCGTAACGCCGGCATATTCTCATGCCGGCTGGAATTCATGCCACTTCACACCGCACCGCGAGTAGTCGAATGTTCATTGCGTAAAGGGTTATTCTGAGGTGGTATACTCAACTATTGTTTACTATGACGTCATTGAACTTTTATTGATACTGAGCTTTCTTTGTTAGGAGCGTTAGGAGACAGTTACAATTTTACCATGACTCCTAAAAAATCATCGTTGAATAAGATTTTTCATAAATTTACCATTTCGATTTATGCTGTAATATTTTGAGTTTTTTTTCTTTGGAAATATTTATAACCATCGATATTAGAAACAATTAAAAATAACTTTTCTGGACCTTATAGTACAGCTTGCTCATAGCTTCTTATATCTGTTTATATAATAGATATGAACACATGCCAGCATTGCTTTTTCTTGCGAATCTTGCGACTAAAAGCCCTTAAGAAATGTATCACTTTTCAGCTCGAATTTCCTGCAATAATATACGGCATGCATTGAAACTATTCTTTGGATTAATGTGGAACAGCCCGTTCGGATATGATTCTAGGATTACGCCACCAACGTTTGGTACTTCGGTTCGTTAATCGCGATATGAGATTTGCGCACCCGGTTTGTATTACATATTTGCATGTTTCTCAGTTGTAGTGACTTGTGAGTTTGATATTGCGATATAAAAGGTTATGGAATCATATCTGATTATTTATCTTTCAGATTATGTAGGTTTTCGCCCTTTTTGATTTGACTCATTTTGAGTTTTTTTTTTATCATTATTTATTATTAACAAACATAATTTTTCAGCATTACAGCATTAGTACGCAAAGACGGTGATAAAATTTAAGTGTTAACATTATTATACCTTATATAGCTAAGTATATAATATAATAGACAACTAAACATTTTCACAATATTTTAAAATAATTTTGCGCAGTGTGTGCCACTGGTTAGCAAATAAGTCGCAGTCTGTCATCTCAGTCTTCCAGTTCAACATGGAAGTAAGATCGTCTGTGTCTCATGTGTACCTAATTAAATTGTGACCTGTTATTTACACGCCTAGAGAATTTTAGAAGACCTTAGTAAACTCAAGGGATGGGTTGAGTACCAATGAGTATGGCCCGTATTTATAATCAGCTCTCAAGAGTGACAGCGAGTTTGAGTCTGTATCAGAAACGTCATTTCAGTACAAAACTATCTGTCAAATCCATACTTAATATTGCTCTCAATCTTGAGAGCGCTTTATAAATACGAGCCTATGTGTATTTTGTTATTTTTCACTTGACCTTTACATTTTCAGAGCTTTTAAGCGGACAAAATTGCCTCTTACTAAACTTTACCCTTTATTACTCACAAACAATTTAATATTTTCATTGGTTTAGACCCATATACAGATTAATAAAGTTCAATTTTAGATGAAAACACGCGTACGTATAAAATTATGTTATTTAATTATACTGTAACAACCGACAAAACTTTGTCAGACGTGGCGGAACGACCTTTGCTTTGGTAGTTTTGCTCTGCCTACCCCATTAGGTATAAAAGGCGGGATGTTATGTTTTTATGTTTTGTAGTAATTAAATAATCATAAAATAGTAATTAAATATGACTGGTATTGAAGTCACTGGTATTGAAGTTAACGTAGACGTCGTATAGGTCTAAGTACTAGTAGTAATCTACTGGCGAAGTAGCCAGCCCATTGATAAGTTAGTGTCTACAATACAATCAAAGTGCCCTGTACAACCTTAACAAAGCTTAAAGTGGCAAACACTATTTAGTCGAATAAAGAGTCATATAATAGTCGTATAAGTAACTCACTGGCGTAGTAACCGACGTCATTGTTGACGTTGATGTGCCCGGCGTCCTCGGCCGCCAGCATATGGGTGTCCCATACACTACGGTACTCGGGGTCGTGTAACACGTCGTATAGGGCGTCCGGCTCCACATCCTCGAACTCTGCGACCACCTGACAACAAAACAAGTCATATAAGTTTTTTTTTTTTGAAGTTTTATAACACCTTTTATAACTTTACATTCAAATGTAATCCTTTAGATGACTTTAAAAGATTAAAAGTTTTGCTCCGCAGCTCTTAAAAACAAACTGTAGGATTAAAATAATAAAATCGCAGAACATTTTAAAGCTTAGTTTGTCAGGCGTCTGATCTTTTTCAATTTTTTTTTATTAATCGGAGTTGTTTTTTTTTTAACATAATAATGTTTATCTCTCGACAATTCGACATAGACTAGAATCAATTGGTTCAATACAAAGATATACCACTTCCAGTCCAGCCGTGAAAAAACCTGTCATCACATCGTCTCATTTTCACTAAACTAAACAGTAAGTAAAACCTGTGGTGAGACCCAAAAAACAAATTTTGTTAAACCGAGCGGGTTTCAACGTCTCTATCGAAGAATTTCTGGAAAATATCAGCTTTCCTTTCAACTGCTGGGAAAAGTAAATTACCAGACTTCTCACATGGGAACCGACCCACTTGTCAAAGCCAGCATTTCCAATAGAAAAATTCTCATTACAATCCCCAACCTTCATACAGAATGGAACAAAACAAACAATATAGCTTATTAAAGAAACGTATTGGAAAATTGAAAAGAAATTGATTACTGTAGCCCAGTGGGTCGTTGTACATCATACCTCAATGCAATGGGTAGAGTGATTTCAAACCCGCTCGAGTCGAAACATTTTAACTTTTCAAATAATATTTTAGAGTAAACTCTGAAGCAAAATAAACTCCTTCGCCACGTATTAAAATACGAACAAGATCCTGCTAAACTCCTTTCGCAAACGTCCAGATAATTCCATTAGCAAGTCTGTAATACTGTTGCTCGGGCGGGATGCAACATTGGAGTAAGCAGAGAAACAGAAACAGACACAGAAAAGAAATTAATTGGCGTTTATACTTTAATTTCTGTGTAACATGTAAGAATCGTGTGGTGCCGGGTTAGAATAGCATCACCCCATCACTTCATGCGGGTGTCGAAAAAGGCGACTAAAGGATAAATCCAGGGAATGGGCAGCAGCGTTCCCTGTGAATGGAAAACTTCTACTGCGCTCACCAACCCGCCTGCCAAGCGTGGTGAGTATGACATTACCCCCAATTTTGGGGAGGCCCAATGCCCATGTCCAGCAGTTAACTGTTGTGGCTGATGATAATGATGACTTTAATTTCTAGTCTTCTGTTCTTTATTTGGCAAAGCACTCTGTAGAATCCGTACTACTTACAGACATCAAATCCAATTTAGGCTAAGAAAATTATCAATTTGTTTCTTTTGCCTATAGTATCGTTTGTAGGAAGAAATTGCGCAGACAGTTCAAAGGAAATGAATATTAAATCCAGAATAATGTATTTTTTTACATTCAATAGCTTTAGCTTCTGTCTCGGCTTATACACAAGAGAAATGAAAAGAATTCAATCAATGCGGATCAGAGAAGTAGAAAAAGTAAATTCTGAAAAGTGCGAGGCATAATATTAAAGTTTTGGTTCCATAGTCGTTCAAAAAAAAAACTATTAAACCAGGCAACTATAAATCTTGGATCTTACATATTTTATGTGAACATGCTGATAAAAATACTCACTCAGCTGTTAATTCTCTCAACAGTAAATACTCGTTAAATCTGTTTGGAATGTGTCTTTAAATGTAAAGTAGACTAAACTATTAGCTTCTTCATAGATATCATGGAAACAAAGGCCTAGAACTGTTAATTGTTCTGCGCTGTTACAAAAGAACAGTCGTAAAAGAACAAGATCAGATATTTTTCAAAAATAAAGATACAAATTCCGTATGGCTATTGTTTGTTCTAATCTATTGTGGTTTCCAATAAAAAAGTATTTCAACCTTACGGAACCATGAATGTAGCAATCCAATCGGTTCAAGTTGACTGATTGCCCCACAAGGACAGACAGGCGTGCATAACTTTATGTACTATCTACAGAAATAAAGACAAGGGTTGGCTACATCTGCGACAGGGGTAACCAAATTATAATCACTGATTGATTGACGAAGGATTAAGTGAAGTTTCGATTCAAATCTCATACATCTCTTTTGGTTCCCTTCAAAATACATTGCTATCGATTCGTTGAGGGCACGACTTAACTAAATCTTGACTAAAATGATCGCAACTACGAATTGCTACCATTATCTAGCCAAAACGCCACGCAACTCTCAGATTTAAAATTGCGTTTTGAGAAAAAGAATTGAATCAGAATAAAAATTAGAAACAGGATAAGACCTAAATCAAAGTAATTAAATGATTGACCAATTTCCTTCAGTAGATTACTCTGGCCTTTTCTATTAATCCTACGACTAACGGATGTACCTTGACCTGCATAACAACCTTATATGCGGACAATAAACCAAATATGCGGAGAAATTAGGGGAATAATTCTTTCTACCGATGAAACTGAACAACTTTACCTAAAGAAATGTCAAAATTTGATTTATAAAAATGGATCTCAATTAAGATAAGACAAAATTAAAATTTATGTTTGTTTGGAAACCCCGCTTTATTTGTTTGATACAACATCATCGTATGATCATAGGTATTACGATGGTTTGGATCAATTAGGATCGCTGCTAACAGCATTAACGTGCATTAACATTCCAGCAATCAACCAATAACAATATTAGATCAGTTATCTCATCAGGACCTAAGTGCTTGCTTGTAGCTCTATATGTACTTACAGAAACCCTGTTGATAGCTTTAATTATAATTAGAATCACAAACTGGATATGAGATGGTATAATCTATATTGAAATGACTCGAGTAGGTAAATAATAGTTTTCTAAGTAATTAATTACATCATCTTGGTTTTTTATAAAGGTACCTTGGATAACTTATTGGTTTTTGACTTATATAACAAACTATCTTTCCGCCTTGCAGTTTTACCAGCAGCTAAATGAGTTTTCCCATAGGGATAAGGCATTTTTCTGCAGTAAAAAGTAGCTTTAGAGTCAGTTCACACCAAGACGGTAGGCGACGCGATGCGGCGAAGAGCTTGATACAATATTCAACTTTATTTACTATGCAAAAAGATAGACATTCGCTGGCCCGCTGCGGCGTAGCGCGACGTATCCGACGCAGCGAATGTCTATTATATAGTTCTAAGCTATTATCAACTGCCAAAATATGTGCACAGCCGCTTAGGTGCAAAAGAGCAACTTTTAAATATTCGCAAATGAATAAAAAAATCCCCTAGGAAAACCCTAGGTACTCCCGTAAACCCGTAATCCTCACTAATAAGATCGTGGGCTGTCCTAGCTAGAGATAAATAAAATAACTGCAGCTTCTTCGACGCCATTACCGAGTTTTATCACCCCATCAGGAATTTCAGCGTTTGCCCCACTTTAACCGCTTCATTAGTTCGCTTAGAAACGAATTAAGAGAAAACTTGGGACATTTGAAATTAATTAGAAATATTTTTTTGAAATTATCTTTTTACGATGCTACACGGTAAAAATACATTTGTTTTAAAATCTGAAATGGTGATTTTAAGTACTACTCGTAGAAGTAGAGAAATTAATCTAGTGTTGAAGTCAATGTAATAGTACATACCTACCTAAGTATTACCACAGTATAATATATGAGTCTGACGTGACGTTAGCCAGAACGTCAGACTATTGAATTATACTGTGGTATTACCCTGATCTGGGTTACGGTGTCTTTTTTCTTTTAGGCAGATCCTGAGCTTGGTTGCCATTGTTGTATTGTATAAAAATTTACACCAGACATGTTTATATGTATCAAATCAACAGACTTATTGCAAAGATTTTTGTACCATACTGTTTAGTAACAGCTGCGTATAAAAATTGTTATATTGCAAGGCATAATACTCGTGCCTATCTACTTGACAATAAATCTCAACATTGACAAAGGAAAAGTGTCGAGCAATCGTTTTCCATAACAAATAAAGTTATGGCGGCAACCAACGCAGCCCGCGCCATAATGTATTTTATCAGCTCGTTCATGGGCTGTGTGCTCACTGGTGCGTTTACTCTTCTAACACTTCTCAATATCAATAGCCTCAAATCCAGCTACTAATTTTAAATCGAAAAATAGATAGAATACCAACTGCTGACCCTTCGACTTCCAAAACGACGACGTAAGCTCTAATTACTATTTTTATGATTAACCTAAAATTAGGTGGCTAGAAATGACACTGATTTAAGCCAGAAATCCTAGCCCGTCAAACGCACATTAAACAAAATCATTAATGTCGCACAATCGGCACAATGTTTAAAACGCACATGTGTCAACACACCCATCTGCGATTCTCTTTCGCATTTCTTTCCTTTTGTTCGGTAAGCACTTTTATTTCCCGCCCTGCCTTTTAATTCGATAGACGCTTGAATTTCAATAAGACTTTTTAGCATTTGCCAAATCAAAGATAGAGGCTGAAATGCTACTAAGAGGATTTTACGCTTACGTTTATGTAGGTACTGTTGACGTGATAGGGCCACGAAAAAGCCATTTTATTTTTTTGTTTGCGTTGCGATATACTTATTTCAGAATCTAGTGCCGAGGTAACCGAGACAGAGTCTATGTGTATGATAGAGCAAGTAGCTGACCCAAAAACCTGAAAGGCATACTATATTCACTCATATTGGTAGAATACAGGAAATTTCTTGACACCAGCCAACTCTAGTCGCAAGCAAGTTTACGGAACCTCAAAAGAATCGTTCAACCTTAATTAGAGCCAGGAGTGAGTTGGATTTGACTGAGGTTGACCGCTATTTGGTAAATCCCATTCTACCTTGATTTTCTATATCAATTATACACCATCGTTTGAGAGAAATATTTTTTAACCCCACAAACAACGTATAAATCAGGAAATTCAGATCAATCTAAAGAAAACTATCTGAATACTCTCATCCATTTCCCACGAACCGTTTGCCATTTGACCTCAGCCTCGGTGAGCTAATGGCTAAGCTGTCAATGGCTGCGATCTACAATACACAGGTTGGCATACCATCAATCAATCTGATGCCATACATCTCAGTCCCAGCTCGATGGACCGATGGTATGCTGAAATTAACGTGACATGACTGATGCCGAAATCTTTATCTGCCGTAAAAACGTTAAAAGTACAAGTTTGTTATGCGATTTGAACTGTTAGCTTTCTGAACAAAATACGCCGTATTACTTAATCTGTGACATAGTCATGGGTCAATAATAGCAATTTCACGTACTTTTAGTTTTATACGTACTGTACGTATTTGGCGAGTTTCCCCATTGCGTCTACGTCTCGTAGACCCTAGTCTACCAATTTAAGCTACGCTGGCTACGAGTGCTACGCCGTAGCATACATCTACAACACACGTGCAAAGTTTTCTTTTCACGTGGAGTGTATGTTTTTTACATGGTGTGCGCTGTAGCTGTAAGGTTCGCTACAGGACGGAAGTTCTGAAATAACACAGAATTTTATAGAACAAAAAGCAAATACTAAACTTTTAGTAGCACGAGAAAACATGTTTTTTGAAAACATGTATGTTTCTGGACTGGACTTGAATAAACTATTGATCAAAAATTTTGGGCCTAATACATACCAACCATTTTGAGTGATAAAAGAATACGAAACCCATAATCAATTCCATTATTGACACGCACGATTTATTTGCCTATAAACTTTCAAATTTGTGATTTTTATACTATGAAGCATTAATCATAATCATAATCATAATCATTTTTATTCATAATATACATTACATGTCAAAAAATAAAATAATATTCAGTTTACAATTTTGTCCACATTACAATGTCAAAAAATTGCAAATAATAAAATAAAAATAATGTCAAAAATAAAAATATTAGGATTCAAATTAATATTTGAAAAATATATACAAAATATAGATGTCATCATCATCGTAATACAATAAGTCCTAACTAAATAATAATCAAAAATCACACTTTATGTCAATGCTTATTGTCTATGAATTCTGCATAGCTATAGAATGTTTTCTCTGTTAACCATTTCTTTCACTTAGCCTTAAAAATATTCAAGCTCGGGGCATCCTGAATGTCACTCGGCAAATTGTTATAGACAGGTGCACCCATCGCATGGATGGTGCGCTTAGCCTTCTCAAGCGAGTGAGGTTCCGTGCAGAGTCGCTGAGCATAGCGGAGGTTGTGGATTTGATTGTCGCCTCGCTTCTCGTACATATATAAGTTAGTTCTGGCATATATAGCTACTTGCAGTATTAGTAAGCTCGGCAAAGTCATTATTCTCAGACTAATGAAAAATGGTTTCGCCGAGTCATACTGCGTTTTCCGTACAATCGCTCTCACTGCACGTTTCTGCATCCTGAAGACGCGCTCCCATTCAGCAGCATTATTTACCTAGATACTGTTGTAGGTAGATACGTTTTTTTTAAATAGAGTCTGCTATTTTACTAACATGGCACGAAACTCGTCAGTAAACGCCGACAAAGCCGAAGTTTGTGACAACCCGACAACCACGAACGTAGAAATAAGGAAAACAGCATAAACTCTACGTCTGACGAATGCTAAATGATTTCCTTTCAGTTGCGTTGTGTTTTTTTTTGTGCACACATATTTAATGGATAGTTAGTTATAGCAACTAGTTATTGTATGCACTTATCACTATTGCGATTAACGATAAAAAAAAACAGGACGGAACTAGAAGTTATATTGAAGAAGACAATAATTCTCCCAAACAGGGTCTCTTCTTTTTCTCTTCTTAAAAGCACAGAATTCATAAATAGTACTCTAGGAGCAAGTATTACCGACGTTCACAAGCGAAAGCCAGCAAATGAGCAAAACCAAGTGCGAGGTTTGACCAGATATAAAATTTGACGCTATCACCTTTGATCCACTATGCACAAACCCAGATGTTTTTAAAAGGCGATTCACACACTGCTGTGTTGTACTTTGGTAGCCATTTAACACAAAACGATGTCGGATTGGCAGCTAAGCTATCGATCAATCTCTGTTAGCTCTGTCGTGGCTTGCACTCCATTGGGCGCGTCACTAATATGAAAGATGTTGCAATCTTTATGCCGAACGGTTCACAGGTAAATTGGAGATTTAGCTTTTTGTACGTTATGAAAATAAAGTAGCTGATTTTTAAAAGGCGATTCATACACTGCTGCGTGGTAGCCATTAAACACAAAGCGATGCTGGATTGGCAGCTAAGCAATCGATCTCATGGATCAATCAATCTCTGTCAGCTCTGTCGTGGCTTGCACTCCATTGGGCGCGTCACTAATATGACTGATGTTGCAATCTTGATTTCGAACGGTTTGCAGGTAAATTATGGTTTAGTTTTTTGTACGTTATGAAAATAAAAGTTATTAGATTCGCTTATCATAAATATGTATCGGCACGGTACGGGCCACAAGGGCATACGGGATAGTTGCTGATTGAAACGCGATTAACAACAACGATTTTGACTGACATTTTGATTCATGGTTTTTTGATATTTTGTTTGCATTTCATTCCTTTAAAACTGCCTACGCGTATCTTGCTAATAATTAAATGAACATAAAACTTCAACAATAAACGCGTCTATTGAAGCGGACGTCATAAAGAGCGCGCAATAACGTCTCCTTTTAATGCGCAAATAATTGAGGAAAACGTCAAAAAAATATCACGATGGGAAACAGGGAACGCCATAGTAATTGGGGGAGTTATTTTTGTGGAGGGGGGTTCAGTTCTATTCTATTGTGGCCTTCAGAGAAAGGAAGTCGCGCGTAAGCTTATCTCAGAATCTTTCATTTTCGTAATGCGTAGGCATTTTTACTGCGCTCATTTACCATATATCTTGGCACCAATATAGCTGTATATGAATGTACCTATAAGATGGGAACCATTTGGGGAAAGCGTAAAAATACATGATTATGATATGATAAGTAGTCACTGGCTAGACAGGGTCCTTGGCCTTTTGTGTCAATGAACTAGTCCTATGTAATGTAGTCATAACCTACTCGGTGGTCATATGCTAATAGGGTATCCAATTAAAGTAGGAGTAGGCGAAAACGGAAGTGCGAGTTTCACGTGCTTCTTCATCATTGTGATATATATTTTATTTTACTTTCTTTTGTGACATTGATTTAATTTTCTTTGTAATAAACTCGCTTGTGACTTTCTAGTTATCGTAAAGTTTATAGGTAAAATCTAAGATCTACTTTTATTATTTACTTATTCATTGTTGAAAATGACGAAAAAAACACGCTGACTGAGTGCGTGCTTAAAAACAGCTGGATGAATAAATAATTTGTATACAATTTTGTATCCAGATCACAAAATGCTACTTTTTACAGTCACCATCATCATCGTATGGCGGTCCTATATATGCGACTCTAAAATTTAAAGTCGGAGTTGGCAAGCAAATGTTTAACACGTTCAATCCCTCAGGAAAAATAATTCGCAGTGGGCGAAACCTACTCCAATACATGAAACACTCCCTATGAATTATAGTTTATAATAACTTTTATCGGTGTAGTAGATGAACTCGGTAGGTTTTATGCGTGGCTTTATGAAGATGGCCGTTAAAATTAATGTCTGGAGAGCCGTTTCCACCACGGTCAGTTGTTTTCAAGGTTATACCTTTAAAGGGAGTACAAGTAGGTAAATAAGGCACTTTACTACCGCAAGGGTACTTTTAAAAGGTGAAACTCGGGGTTATAAACGTTGTAAGCATTTTGTTGAGAGTAAATGAAACGGTGTTTAAATTCAAAGTATAGGGTATATTAATTGGTACATCTGTTACGAAAATGGTTTGGAATACATTAATAAATTAGTATACGCTCCTTTGTTTATTTTATTTTATTGGAAAATATAGCTGTATGGAATGATTTTACGAATAACCATTTTTAATGCAATAAAAGATGCAGAACTAAGATTAAATAATGAAATATTAACCCTTTCTTTACCTTTTTTTAATACCTGCACTTTTAGATGATTGTTTTTTTTTTATTTATTGTAAAATCTCGTAGAAAGTTGCTACGGCGTAGTCACGTAGCGTCGTAGCGATTGATACTTTTAGTTAAAACAGACTATTCACATAAAATAATCAGATGGTTGTTTTATAAACTACCTAAATTAGCTTAAATTAATTGTCTGGCTGATGTTAAAGTTTTCAGTAAATTATTGTGTCTCTATTGTAACTTAACCGCAGGCTGATTTACACTTCGACAAGTACATTGGCGAGTTAAGTTGCGAGTGAGTGAGAGGTAAGATCCTAGCACCGCGAGTGAGTGAGAGGCGAGTTGACCTACTTACTACTCGCCACGCCACTATACTTGTCGGAATGTAAATCAGCCCCGACACCATACCTATATCGTTCTTTAAGGCTCGTATTTATAAAGCAATCTCAAGATTGAGAGCAATATTAAGTATGGATTTGACAGACCGTTTTGTACTGAAATGACATTTCTGATACGAACTCAAACCAGCTGTCACTCTTGAGAGCTGATTATAAATACGGACCTAAGTCAAGAGCTTCTGATTCTTCGGAACAGTTAATACCAGGTTAAACTTTTGTTCTCCGATACTTCTTACTGGTTTAAAGTTTGCCTTGCGTTGGCTAAACGGAAATCGATCGTCGCTTAGTAAGATGCAATGTCAAGATTGCGTCTTGATTGAAAGTTTGTGTATCGAGCTGCGTTTTCACTAAGCAACAACTTGTATAAGTCTTCAGAAGTGCATACCTAGTACCGCCTCAAACGATTGAAGTTTTCTTGGAAATCCATGTAGCTATTAAAATATTTATTAAAGATTCGGATATGTCTTAATTAGTACTACAAATTTTTGAGACAATTTTATTAAAATCATTACACACTTTTGTAAACACTTCAATCGTTTGCGGTGGCACTAGGTATGCTATTTTGTACCCTACTGTATCTGATGTACCAACAAATATCAACTTTGTGTTCCGCCCCCCCTGGGAATCGAACCCAAGACCTCCGGATCGAGAGCTCATGGCTCAGACCACTAGACCACGGAGGCAGTTAAAATGGTTTTGTAATAATTACTACCAACCGCTACGAAGCTACGTGACTACGCCGTAGCAAATCTTCTACAATATTTTATATTTAAAAAAAAACGAGTTCTTACGCTGCTCATACATTTACGTATACGTTTGAGAGTGTATGGACAACTTTTCTCAAAAAAATACTTAAAATCGTACCTCATTTTCTTGAGGGGTAGGCAAAGCGTCGTTGGTGATATCACCATGAATTTAAAAACGTAAACCTTCTTCAGAATAAATATTCGGATTATAAACACGTTAATTAATTCCTGACGACAAAGTTTATCATGTAGAAATTTGAGCGCCACCCTTGAACGTAGATTATATCTTTCAGGGTGGAATAATTTTATTGGCGAAATTCCGTCTGATGAGTTTACCAGCCGATCACAACTTCTGAGAATGTCTGACGTCTTCAGCTGGCTGGCGGTTGCTTATTGGATTATGTTAAGTGTCTGGATCATATTTAGTACCGGGTGTAAGGGACACCTCCCGCAAACTGATAGGGGTTGCTCAGTCAACGAAATAACAATTTCCACTAGGAAATTCTTTCAGGAGACGAAAACATTTTTTGATTTTCCCGTACAAAGTGACCACTTCGATCAGACAATTTGTATGGAAAAGCAAAATCATATTTTCATTTCCTGAAAGAATTTCTTTCCCTTACACCCCATATATACAGGGTGTAAGGGACAGCCTCCCGCAAACTAATAGGTTTTGCTCAGTCAATGAAACTAAACAACTTTTACAAAGAATTTTTTATAGAAAATGAAAAATAATTACTTCCCTATACATATTGTCTGATATAATAACGTCGGTCATTTTGTATGGGAAAATCAGTTTTTTTTTTCTTTCCGGGAAGAATTTCTTGATGAAAGTTGTTCAGTCTCGTTAACTGAGCAACCTCCATAATTTTTGCGAGAAGCTGTCCTTAACACTCGGTATACATAAATTACACATTTTTCCTTTACGGAGTTGGTAGTTCTTTAACGTCTCAATTAATATGCCATTTTTGCCGAGTTTTTTTTGCCGTTTTGCAAATAGTGTATTTTTGTAGTGACAGGTTGACAGGGTACCTACGAATGAAACCCTCGGAACTCTCTTCTAACTTTTACAGTATGTCCGGGAAAATAACAACAGATTATAATATATCCTATGTATTTTTATCTCTCCAATTTATACTAGAAGAAAAATCCACTGCAAGCAGATATTGCAAGAGTAATATAGGTAATGGAATAAACTATTTATTACTTTTCCCTACGAACAATATTTCCGTCGCCTTGTGGCATAATAGATTATTGGAAAACACTTAAGACGACAGTTTAACTATTAAACGGCGTGGAAGCCCCACTTTAAACCAATAAAACTTTATGCAATTATTTTAAACACTCTTACAGCATGGCATGAGAAGAAAAAAGTAAGTCACCTCTTGTATATAGAGGAACTAAGATTAATTCGATAATTTTTAACTAGAATGTAGAAGGATTCCAGTCCAAATAGATTCTTACGAACACTAGTCATTACTTTCTTCATTACATCATTAGTCGTAGTAACCTGTATCGTAAGGTAAATCACTAAATGTTAAAGGCACAGATTTTGTGTCGTAAAAGTAGAGTTTGCTTTCGTATGACGCTTTATCGGAGAAAACCGTTTGCGAACCCTGCCTCAATAAAAAGTAATAAAATACTGGCCAGTAAAATTTTTATCGAAATTTTATGGCATCCCGTACCTACCTACATTCAGGTACAGACCTACGTTAAAAAAGTCCTTAGGGTCCTTCTGAACTTGGCAGCGAAATGTGTTGTGCCAACAATAGTAGCAAATTAAAGCAGACCTAAACAAACTGTTGAAACAACGGAGCTTGTGCCAGACCAAATATTTACCGTCCTCCTGTTTATTATAAAAATCAATACTTCACACTCCACAATGAGCGTTCTGCTTACACTGGAACAAGTGGTTGTCCACCGCAATATTTTATCTGTTAGCCTAGTTATATGAGTATAAGGGTTCCGCAGTAATATAACCGCTGTATGAGCATCGGAGCAAAATAACAACAAAGTTTTGAATGAAAAATGTAGAGTTCCAATTTTGGTAGCTAGTGAAAACATTTAAAACTTAAGACTCTTTTAAACACTGACGAGAGATCTAAAGCATGATGGAATATTTGAGCAGCATCATCAAAAGGCCGAAAGAATGTTGTTACCTTGACCGTCCGCAATGCCCCATGTGCCGCGTCCTCGGCCCAGACTTTGACGCCATCCCGTTCATACTCCAGGGTCCAGCCTTCCTCCTTGGTGAGTAGGCCCTTTAGGGTTTCGAAGTCGGAATCGTCGGCGACTCGCGCTTCGCCGCGCGCCCAACCCGCACCGCCCATCCGCGTGCCAACATCACCACGCGACTGCACTGCAAGGCTACACCACCGCTGGGTTGCCAGGCCACGATTTAGGAAGTAGAGATTCGTGAAGAAATTATTATTTATTTTCCTTAATATAGGTACACAAATCAACTATAGTAGTTGGATAAATATGTGATTTAACAAGCTAAAGTTCCTGCAACTTATAACATAATCAACGCGCGACATTGATTAGAGTGCCCAAATGTTTGCGCATCATACAAGTGTCCCTTCTTCTTAGAAGGGCATATGTATCATCTTACTTTTAGGAAAATCAAGCGATCACACATATTTGAAGGACTTATAAGACCTTTCCATACCTCATTTTCTATCATGAGGGCACAGAAAAGGACGGCAACAATTTTAGTTGAAAAGTTAAGTCTGTCAGTATACCGGTCGACTATTATGCAAGGATTTAAAAAGGTGGATGAATGGTGCTGAATACAGCACAGTACAAGTGTCAGCAATAACGGTATGTTTACGGTAATTATTCTGCAGCTGGCAACGCTAAATCGGCATGCCCAGTCGATGCCCCGCGCATGCGCCCCGAGCCACCCGCCATTTTTCTTTTTACTTTCAAAATTTTCGTCCGCCCGGAAAATTAATCGGCAGCCGGAGAGTTTGAACGCGAACTAAATGTTTCACGTTAGCCCGCGGAAGCATAAAACTTTATTTGATTAGAAAATAATGAACGTAATAGGATTTATTGCGTTATCTTTTTTAATAATAGAAAGTTGAATAAAAATGTTAGTTTTTAAAAAGCGTAGAGAGGCATTTTGCAAAGTGCTAACTTCTGCGATGACCGAATTGAAGCATTTAAATTGCCTTAGAGATTATGCGACTATTAGGATTCTTAATTAAAATTCATTAACGTTATTTACCCTAAGCAACTTTTCCTCAACTTAAAAGGCAGCCCACCAGAATCACAGCAGCTCTACATGTTATTACCCGACTGTCAAGGAAGGGTTATGTTTTTTTATAAAAGTTTTTTTTTTTTTTAAAACAAGACTAGACTATAACGCAAGTTTAGTATTTCCACAACTTAGCACAAAGCTTTCATAAGCAAACATAATAACCAATATACTTAGCTAGGCGCGTATTCGCTGGTATAACCACAGAGCAGATGTTTGCTTTGTGGGTATAACTACTAGAACTGCAATGCTTTTGTTTGACCTACATTGAGCCGGTATGTACGTGATGGTATTACTTGTATTTAATTTTCTGTGCTCTTCGCATTTCTAGAAGGTTCTAGAACAAGTTAGAAACTCCGGAGGGAATGTGCGACTGAGACTTCAACCACTTATAAGTGGTCGTTCACAGTTACCACGCTTGGGGCTGAGATTTAAACCAGTTTAGGAAAGTTTAGTGATATGTAAGTACGTACGTAGGAACAGGGGATGAATATATAAATTTTTGACACTCTGTGATTTAATTACCGAACAATTTTGTCACATTGGTCGATACCGGCAAATGACGGTAGATTTTTTCGCCCTCCCGAAGACCGAATCGTAGCCTCAGAGAGCGCCCATCTCGGGAGTAGCCTTTAGCTCACCACCTCGTTCGATCATCTTAAATACTAACTTAAAGCCTTTGGACTCAAGGTTAAAAAAAAACTTAGATCGGAAAATAAAACTTTATTCGTATCTTCATATGGCAGTTCGCTTACTAAATAATCAAGTAATCAAAATACTTATTTAACATGCACAATATAATAGAAGTATGATATGATCATAGGATATTAGTCTTCGGTGATATACTGTGTTTCTTTTAGCATATGATGTTGATGATTATGTTTAACAAGATGGTAATGGAGGAAGGATTCCCTGGCAGTGGTTGCGCCATCCATACCACGCTCTGAAACCATGACGTTTGTAGATCTTCTTCGCACACTTGGCTGCCTTCGTTATATCATCAGTTATTAAATCTGAAATAAGCATTATATTTTGTACAAATATCATAAAAATCAACACACAACTTCAACTCTATTCGTAGACACTAGACTCCTAGTAGGTACGTAGACTTTCCTTCAATCTCATAATCTCATGACAAGAGAGAAATCAGAAAAATTACATGCCCATTCGACAGCACATATCAGACATAACTAGCACGTAGGTATCAGATGCGTCATTTTACTTATCGGAGAATGAGGTGATCAGCTTGGAATATCAAGCAATGGAAACAACAACTCAGATTAATTGCCCAGTATTAAACCTAAAGAATCGAGAAAAGAAAGCTCAGACCACAAGTACACGGAGGCAATTAGCTCTACAATAATATACCGGGTGTAAGGGACAGCGTTCCATAAACTGATAGGGGTTGATTTGTCAACGAAACCGAACAACTTTCAGCAGAATAAATTTAGTTTTTTGCTTTTCCATACAAATTGTCTGATCGAGGTGGTGGTGGCATTTTGTATGGGAATGTCATTTTTTTTTTTCTTTCCTGAAAGAATTTCCTGTTAAAAGTTGTTTAGTAACAATGTGAGCTCACCAGCGCAAGTGACATTGCAGTCCTTCCCAGGAGTACTAGTCTTGCTGCACCAGTACTTGTCGTTGATCTGGAACAGACCGTAGTCCCGGGAGCCATTTTTGTTTACAGTTCCAATCCTGTCAGTCCTGCGGCCGCTCTCGTTCTGAACCAGGCACATCCCTGGTAAGAAAAAAACGTAAAAAGATATTGACTTCTGTAGGATTATCTATTTTGACATTCGCACAAGAAAAGTCGAAAAAAAAAGTCGATGGCTTTGCCCTTGGTTTGTTAGTGGTTATATTAAGGTTTAAGGCCACAAGACTTCATCCAGAGTTCATCCAGATGCCTTAAAATCCTAACCATTATATTAAGCTCGCTCTAATGTCAATTCTCTTTTGGACTCTCCTAGACAAAAATCAAGAGCCAATTGAAAAAAAAAATGCAAAATCTAGAGAGGAAACTGCTCTGCATTAACAGGCCCAAAAAATAACAAAATATCTTGTACTCACAGTCTCTCATTTGATCTTCTGGGAATCCATTATCCCTCAGGCCCTTGAGCAGCTGGCATTCCGTCATGTGGTAAGCCTGGCTCCGAAGAACTACTCCCAAAATCACCAACACTGCAACCATTAGCTTCTGCATTGTTCTAAAGTTATAGGCTTCTGATCTTTTTAAGTAGTAGACTACCAGATAATAGGCAGAGTTCCTTTCAAGACCTTAGTAAACGGCGGTAGAAAAATAAATGTGCAAATTCGGTCAACGATTCTCGCTTTTATATTTTTTGTTATCACTGAGGTCTACAATGAAGTAGGTACGTTGGTAGAGTACGAATACATACTTTAAAAGTAATTATAGATTGGTATATCTATACAGGGTGGTAAATTACCTATGCATAAATACATGCAATCACGCTTTACTTTAATGGGGTAGACAGTGCGTCAACGACCTAGACAAAGGTCTTTCCGCCACGTCTGACAAGTTTTAAGAGTTAATTATTTCGTTAAAATATTTGCACTTATACTTTATTTAAAATGACCTTATATTAAGTTTTTTTACAGTAAATAACTAAATTATTACAAGTTACCTAATTTATTTTGTAATTTTAATATGTTGTCGTGTTAAAAATAAACTTACAGTTTTACGATTGCGTTTATCGTTTTTAATGTTATTGTTGTATTTACAAAACATGTGCTGTAACATTGTCCAAATATTATATTGACCCCGATTCGGTAAAAACACGACTTAACTAGAGTAAAAGTCCATACGTCTGCCTATTTCTGTCATAAGCAAATAGAAGGAACGGCAGTATGACAGGGACATACCTACATTAATCCTTTCAGTTAATCAGCTGTTGGTAACTAAGTACAATTCTTTCTGTTGATATAATACAGTATGTTCATCAGCAAATGCAAAATCTCCTAAACCTTAGTTACAATTTCACATCCTGTATAGTAACAAAACGGTGTGGGATTCCCTGGGTTCCTGCGTGTGGGTCATCTTAGGTCACTTGAATATTCTTATTATGGCAAGTGCAACTGATAAGAAAAAGTCCCCGGCAAGCTTATCGAATAGTTAGGTACCTACGCTTTTTTTTTACTAATTTCAATTGCAAACACAGCTAAACTGTAAGTAGGTATATGTCAATAATAACATTCTTCTTCGTCATGTCGTGTGGGTTTCGAACCGATCGACCCGATGAACCGTGGTGTCACAGTTTTCAAACCGCCTCATACTTAGCACAGCTAATAGGCCTCTGATGATTTGTTTGACAACCAATATCAAAGATAGCGACCGGACCGACGACGACTTAACGTGCCCTCCGAAGCACGGTTTTTTTAACATTCAGACAATCAGCTGATTCAGCCTGCATTGTCGTAATCAAACAGGGGAAAAACTCACTAAGTAATAAATTTACAAATACCAAACTTGTCCCTCCCCCCTGGGAATCGAACCCAGGACCTTCGGATCAGGAGCCCATGGCTAAGACCACTAGACTACGGAGGCAATAACAACATAACGATTTATGTAATGTAATTAAATTAAGTGCACTTTGCAATCGAGTTTAAAGTAAATGTTGTGTTTCAAAAATCACGGATTTAATAATTATTATTTACAGAGTAGGTAGGTATGTAGAGTATAATAATGTACTATCAGTCACTATACCGGGTGTAAGAGACAGCGTCCCGCAAACTGATAGGGGTTGCTCAGTCAACGATACTGAACAACTACCACCAGGTTTTTTTTTCAGGAAATGAAAAAAAAAATTTTGCCTTTCCATACAAATTGTCTGATCGAGGAGGTCATTTTGTATGGAAAAGCAAAATGTTTTTTTCATTTCCTGAAAAAAAATCCTGTTGGTAGTTCTATGTTTGTTATGCAATCGGAGGCGATGACTTCATACTGACTAATAGATAATTTTATTATTATATAGGAAATTCAATAATCTGAATATAATAGAACAAAGGTCCCCCGTATAATAGACACAAGCACCTTCCGTCAGTTCAATAGTTATACGCTAAAGAACTAATGTCTCATGTTCTTATAATTCACTTGAAACTTAAATTTCGTGATAATATTAAAGTTAAATAAGTAAAAAAAGTGAAAAATGCACCTTAGATTGTTTTTATATTTTTTTATATTGGTGTTCATGGTTTCGAAGAATCATTCACGTAAATTATCTCTATGCCGGTTAGTGCATGAACTTCGGGGGTACAATTTTCCTGAAGACAGATTGCGAGACTGTAAGTTTTCTTTATCTTCTAATACTTTCGTTAGCATAGCTTATAATATATTCACATTTCTAGATAAAAAATACCTTTAAAAAAGAAACCTGTAAAGATGTCTATGATGATGTGATAATGATCAGCTGGAGGAAATTACGAAATGGTAGGTAAACTGTAAACCAGAAGCGGATTTAGTCAGATTGTGGACACCGGGTGTAATGTAAGGGACAGCTTACCGCAAACTGATGGGATTTCTCAATCAACGATCAATCAATCAACACAATCTTTCAGGAAATGAAAAAATAAAATTGGCATCCCGATACAAAATGTTTGATCAAGATTATGGCCATTTATTACCCCTATCAGTTTTCTTTTTTTATTGGAAATGGGTTTGCTCTTGACTCCAGTCTACGTCGGAAGCGACAGAGACCAAGTCGACGATGGAGCGAGCTCACCCAGAAGATGCATGTTCGCTCTAACTTTGAAGTGTTGGGATTGTATGTATTCGGAAATACAGACGCAGGTAGTAAGTTCCACTCTTTTGCCGTGCGCATTATGAAAGAGTTTTGGACTATTGGTGGAATATCAACCAGGTATGGATGGTAATTGTAATGGTAAAATAGTTTGCGCAAAGCTGTCTCTTACACCCCGTAGAAAAGCCCTTTCATCCTTTTGTAGGATCCAAGGATACAGAACAAACTCTAATAAACAATCAAATCTCCCTAGGGGTCTGCCTGATACAGCAAGAGAGTGGCAGCGACACGGGCGCAGTCAGCAAGCAGAAAAGAGACGGGTCGCGCAACTACGGTCTTTTCCAGATCAACGACCTTTTGTGGTGCAGCAATGGACACACTCCTAGGAAGGTGTGCAAAGTCACTTGTGCAGGTCGGTAGAAGCCAGAATATGAAGATGTTTTTCTCTCTTTAGGCACTTAAGGTCTAATTACTGGAATGTCCCATTGATTCATTAAGTCACTTTCCCGGAATTTCCATTTCCTGAATGTCCTTAACCCTAAATGTCCTTTTCCTGAATGTGCATTTCCCGGAATGACCATTTTCCGAAGGGGATCTGATCAAGAGAGTGGCGGCGACACGGACGGACGCAGTCAAGGTTACGTCACGGGTTAAGGTCTAATTACCGGAATGTCTCGTCGATTTCCCGGAATGTCCATTCCCTGAATGAATGTCCTTTACCCTAAATGTATATTAAAAAACACATGTACAGGTCAGTAGTCCATTAAAAAAACATACTAACATAAGTATTCGTTTACCGCGTGTGAGAAAGTGTTGAGGGATACCTATTTCAGTTTATTTTCTTTTATATATTTGCCCGTTAACGCATTGCTTACCCCTTAAGGGATATAAGCGTGATTTGCAGCAATCTAAGGGGAAAAAAAACATAATTATTACCTATTTTATTTCTGTTTCGATCGCCCCTAATAAAAGCTATCGAACAAAAAATATATGACCCTCAAAAATAATTTGGCGTGGCGAAATCACCCTTATATGACGTCATTGATGCTCTGCATACCCCGAAAGGGATACAGGCGTAACGGTGTGTATGTATATTTGTATGTGAACTGGGAGATGTTTTTCAGAGGTAACCACGGACGACATCTCAAAAGCCGTCGCTTGCGCGAAGACTATATTCCAGTTCGAAGGTTTCCACGCATGGCAAGCTTGGGCAAAACACTGCCAGGGAGAGCTGCCGGACATTAGCTCCTGCGACTCGGGTGCCCGAATACATTCTTCACATTTTCGAGGTTAAGAGACAATAAGACTTAGCACGCACTGCGGTTTTTTCCGCGCGAAAAAAAACCGCAAAAATGTGATGTATGAAGTTGTATGAAGGTGCACGCACTTGCGGAAAATATTCGCGAGAGATTCCGGATAGAGTCTGTCTAATGAGTGCACACGAAAATGGCGCTAATTTTAAAAATCTTTCACATTTAAACACAGAAAAACTACAATAAAACTATTTTGATACTTTTATGCAAAAAAAAAAACTATTTTGATATTTCCATACAAATAAAATAAAAGTATCAAAATAGTTTTATTGTAGTTTTTCTGTGTTTACATTTAAAGAATTTTAAAATTAGCGCCATTTTCGTGTGCAACGCAACGACTCATTAGACAGACTCTACAAATGCGCGAATATTTCCGCGCCAGCGATTTTTTCCGCGCGAGTAAAATCACAGTGCGTGCTTACCGAGTTGGCCGAGTGCCCAGTCCATACATTTACTTACTGTCTCGCCACTGTACTCGTTAGGTTACAGAGTACTATACTATTACCCTGACGGGTCGTTAGGTGTAATCAATCCATAAGGTTTCATACAGACGAACAATCAACTTGTCATAGAGATAGGAATATGTCTATGGCAGCTGCGGCTGCTGTCGACCGGTGTGTAAGTCGTACCTGCAGTTGCGAATAGATGACGCTGACGTCACACATGGGAATTTTTTGGACGATACTTGTCAGTTCAAAAAAAAACGTTTCTTTACACGGAAAAGTCTATTGTCTATTTATATCTTTTCTAATTTTGTAAAATCAATCTTTTTACATCTCCGAAAGCTGTATTTTACTTATCTATGGTTTATTTATTCAGTAAAGCAGCAATAAGAAAGCCTTTCTAACTATAAATTTTACACTTAAACTTATTTGTCACATTGCGTGAAACGAAAACGTCAAAACAGCGTTTACGACCTGTCAAAATGTTAGGCGCGCGCAACGCCATCTATTTGAATAGCATTGTGGCTAATTTGGATTGAGCGTCGGCATGGTACGAAGATCGTGAGCCGAAATCACACCCAAGTGTAACTTTTAGCCATAATTTCATGTTTTTAGAATATTAGAGGTGGTTTGCCTAATTAGCTGTGGTGGTTTGTAATAAAAACTATGAATTACTTATAAAATACTGTTATATTAAACTTAATACTAACAATTGTACTGCTAGTCGTCCCCTAGAGAGATTTTCTTGTCGATATCCGCCTTGACGTTAGTAATCAGTTTGATGACAGCCTCTTCCCATGATTTCACCTGAAAAACAAACATAGATTAATCCCGCCCCCCATCCCGAGGTTGTAGGAGGCTCATTTTATTGCGGACGATTTAGGCATAGTAGAAAGATTTAGGTATGAATCATGGACGAATAAAACAAAGAGGACTTATAACCTCCCTTATAAACTGCGTACACCGCTACTTAGCAGTGCCATCTATTGACATTAGCGAAATATTGTGTAAACTGAATATGTAATTCCGATGCGATGTTTTAAACAGCATTTCTCATTGTGTATTTTATACTTTAAAAATCTTAAAAAATAATTTGGTTAAAGTTGTTATTGATTTTTTTCAATTTTATGACCTATATTAACAACGGACTCTTCGAGCAATATGCCAGCGCCATCTAGAATTGCTAGGTTTTGACCTTTTTATCGAGTATCGAGGTACGCTCTCTAGTATGGCGGTTAGCAGTCCTCTAGAGTAGTTAGTCCATCGTATGAAAATAACTTGACCCACCTTGTTGTTATACTCCTCCTTCATCTGTTTGAGTGTGTGTAAGCCCTCGTTCTTCTCCTGGTGGTAGTGGGCGGTGAGTAGTTTGATCTCGCGCGTTCTGTGCGCGGCTTGCAGAGTGAACTCGCGCCGCTTCTTGTCGCGCTCCTCGGCTTCTTTCAGAGCACTGAAACAAACAAAACATTAGTAGATTATTGATTGATGCAATTTTCATGAAATGACGAGCTCTCTACACTCGTATAATGTATTGATATTTTTTCGTGAAATGTCATGCTAGCTACGCTCGCTTAACGTACTGATTTAGTTTTGAGCAAATGTCGTGCTCGCTGCGCTCGCGTAACGTATTGAATCAATTTTAGTGAAATGTCGTGCTCACTACCCTCGCATAATGTATTCAACCAGTTTTAGGGAAATGTGCTCGCTACGCTCATGTAACGTATTGATTAAATTTTAATAAATGTCGTGCTCGCTACGCTCGCGTAACGCATTGAGTCAATTTACGCTCGCTCGCTCACTTTTAATGTGGGTTTTTGAGATTTTTGTCCGGGCTTACCTGATGGCCATGGTGTGGTCGTGCTGCCTCCTGTTGGTGGCGTCGGCGCGCTTGTTGCCGTGCTCGTGTTTGCGCGCGCTGATCTCCGCTTGTTGCGCGCGCAGCTCCATCAGGTCGGTGTGGAGTAGGTCCAGCTCGCCGTCTTTGCTGTCTTCGTCGAGGTCGCCCATCTCGTAGTCCCTGGAAGTATTGTTAATCACATCACAGTATCGTCAATGACAAGTCACACGGAAGTCTCCGATCAGACTCCGGTCTGGACCCGAGTAGGCCGATGATAATCTGTCTGAGCAGATGGAGGAATCATCGTATATGTGGAGCCTCCTCCCAAAAAATGGCAAATGTTTTGTCCTGCCCTGCGTGCCCTTATCTTGCACGCTAGAAGATCGACACGATAAGAAGAATGACGCGATATTTTAAGATTGTTCGATGAGGCTACTCATAGCTCAAAACTCGCTAGATGGCGCCACTCATGCAAGTTTCTAGTTTTTATTTTTTGTGAACTTGTATTTCTGTATTTCTTAATGGGAAATTTTAAATTGCACCTCTATTTAAAATTCAACCAAACATAATTTCTCCACTAAATAACCTACTGGTTATCAAATAAATGACTGTACTACAAATTAACTACTTGATTACCTAAACATGTTCTACTAAAAAATGATATTTTTTTTTAATCTAATTTACAGCAAAAATCTAGCTCAAACCATAGATAGATATACGCATTTAAAAACAAAATAACTCACCGTAAAACAAAAATACTGTTTTGTACACTAAATTATCAAATATTACAACGGAAACTCCAAAATAATTTTCTAAGCACAATTTTTGAGGTTAGTTAGTGTTATAGTAATTACAACAAAACAAAACTTACTTCAACTTGATGATCTCATGCAGCAGATTGTTGGCGGTGTCGAGGTTGGGTTTGATCATCTGCAGCACCTGGATGCTGGACTCCTTCTGGGTGATGATGGACTGCAAGGAATTGAGCTTCTCTTCCGCCTCTTGGAGGTTCTGCGCTGCTTGCGCTGCCTGCGGTGAAAAATATAGTTTTGACTTGTGTGGGCAAAAGTAGATCACTTTTCAAAGATTTTTCGAATTGCGCTATGAACCCTGCAATGTTAAGTGCAAGGCAAAAAACATTATCTAAATTACACTACAACTAAAATACAAACAATAAAGTCAAATCATGCGTGCGTAGGCTCGCGATATGAGCAATAAACTTCGATGGATATCATAAAATCTCGCGCTCGCTACGCTCGCACTATGAAAACCATACCTCGGTTCAAAATGGTAAAACCTAGCGCTCGCTACGCTTGCGTCATGAGTACGCTACGCTCGCGATATGAGTCATATACTTGAATATGCCTCGATCAGTAAGCAATATCTTGCGCTCGCTACGCTCGCGATATGACTAATAGAGAACGTTAGTATGCAAGATCTTACGTTTGCTACGCTCGCGATATGAGTAATAGGTATGTATGAGTAATATACCTACATGAA
>JARACY010001649.1:0-54296 GCA_029255725.1 Scrobipalpa atriplicella | reverse complement strand
ACTCTAGTGCCATAACAAAAAAAAAATGTTTAAAAAATAGTATGTCATCCGAAATATGAAAAATAAATAAACTGGATTCTATTTTACTTAGTCGGTAGTTAATTGCCTGAAGCTATTAATTATACAGGGTAAAAAAAGAACTGTGTTCCTTTTAAACCACATGTTCAACTACTTAAATGATACCAAACAACTTTCCCAAAGCAAAAAAAAATTAACTCGAAAATCGTAGAGAATAAATCTCCTGTCCTTTTGCAATCTTTTTATTCTGAAAGTGACAACTAAACTTAAATTTAGGTGGCATCTAGAATAAATCCCATTTTCTTTCTTTCCTTTTAAGCGCAATCCTATAAACTGTTTTATTCGCTATACTTACTTACCGACACGTTTCCCTGATTTGGAAAAATGCCCCCAATTTTTCGCCACTTCCAAAAGGAAGCAGTTATATGTGAAAAATTGCCCTGAACTTGCGTTGAAACAAGGACATACGCATTACAAACCCTTCAACCTAACTTTGAAGTTTGAACCTTCTCCTTTTTTTGGTGACTAAAAAGGTATAGAAATTAGAGAAAGCTATGATTGATTCGTTTTTTTGGGAGAATCTAGTTTGACATCTGCGGTTTATGATTCATAAGTACATCGACAATAGGCTTGTTTTCTGGGTGGCTAAAAAAACATCAAAACATTTACCTATACTTAAAACTGATGGCTAAAATATTGTGGATCTCATTCATCTTTTATAAAAAAAAATGCGCATTTAGATAATCGAGTTTAAAATGTGTTATTGATTTGAGTAGTCAAGTATTTACGAGGAGTGAAGTCATACCTATGGTCATATCATACCTCGAGATTTTCATACAAAAAAGCGTTTTTGACATTTCATAAAAAGTTGCTGATTTGACAGTAGGAAACAAGGAAACAAGCAGATTAATTAAAAGTTGGACAACACCATTAACCAAAAGTTATTTATTTTTACGAAAAAAGTGCCTAAAAACAAGTAGGAACTAGGAAGGCTACAACCGCAGCGTAGCACTGCGTAGCAAAATCGCTACGAAGGGATGTCTACGCTATCTTCTCGTAGCCTCGTAGAACATTCGTAGTCGTCGTAGTCTATATTTTTATCTACCACTCTTAGGTATATCCCGTAGGTCCCGTCTGAAATATGTAAGTTCCTTGAAGCTTCGAAGGGTAGTCGGTTACATGTAAGTAGGTACCAACAGCTGTAATAAAAAGGCTTTCTCGAGCGGCGAGTTATAAATAAAAAAAGGTTGAGTTGTATTTGTCAGAAGTGTTTATTTGTGAGGTAAAAAATGTTAGCCCGGATTTTGGGCGGCACTTACCTACCCACGTAGACCCGAGGCGGAAGGTAAACACAATTGACGGATACATTCTTTTCTCGTTTTGGTGGTGGAAAATTTAAACGAATGGAGTGCCAAATCGAACTACGAAATAACTTATTTCGATGCCGTATCAATAATACTCAAGTATTAATGATAACAATTAAGTAGATATTGAACGGGGTTTATGATTTCATAAGTGTACCTAACTGATTGTTTCATTTTTAAAATCGGCCAAGTGTGAGTCGGACTCGCGCACGAAGGGTTCTGTATACCATTATCCAAACAACAATGACAAAAAATCACGTTTGTTGTATGGGGGCCCCCTTCAAATATTCATTTTATTCTATTTTTAGTATTTGTTGTTATAGCAGCAACAAAAATACTTACATATCTATCTGTCACTTGTACACATAAATCCAAAACCAATACCATTAAACTGATATTGATCCGCATAGAGATCCACATTAAACTGGTATCATAATATAAATCCTAAATAACTGTCTGTTTGTGACTGGTCTGACATATAAAAATAATCGGATACTTACTTATACGTAATGTAGGCGTAATTCAATATATCTTAAGCAACATGATTTTCTATCTCACAAAAATATCCAAAAATAGTCGCAATCGTTTGCGATATGACGGAAGGATTAGTGTTGAATTTATGAAAACTAGTGCCGCCCACTGATTTTGAGAAGTCGCTGCCGAGCGCTAGCTCCCAACGCCATTTACTCTTCTGTGGTGCCGCCCTTTTAACATCAATAGCCTCTATTCGCATTTTAACAGATTCGCATTAAATATTATAGCAGATCATAGTTGTTTTGCTGCTGTTTAGTATAAAGAAGAAAAATAATTACCTATTCCAAGCAGAGACGCATGGCGGAACCTCGCTGAAAGCGCTATCACGCCCGCAGCGTTTGCCGAAACCCAATCAGCTTAATCGGCAGTCCGCAGCCCGCAATCCGTTTTTATTATAAGCTCAGTGAGTGACATACGTTTCCCATTTCACTGGCAGTTTAAAAACTATTCGCTCCAATTGATAGAGTCGTTGTGCTCATCCGTCAGAATCACCGCACCGCGTTCGACAGACAGGGATTTAGTAAGCTCCAATCGCATAAAATGTACCAGCTGCTCTTTTTGGGCATGGACTCAAGGATTAGGCCGTTTGCGCACTGTTCCAAATACAATTTGTATCTGAATCCTATGCGTGAAAATTTCATATAAAATGGATTTGGATGAGTGCGAAAGCTGTCATACATTAACTAGGAAAGCCACTTTGGGTCAGATTCGGATACGAATCGGATTTGGAGCAGGGCGCAAACGCTCTTACGCAGTATATTAGAATATACAGGAAACAAACCAAAAAAGAATGCTTATGACTACGTGGCTAGAAAGTGGTAGAAGTTCGTGGAGTACTAAACTAAGAGATCGAGTGAGGGATTTTATGTATGTGGCACCTACACGGTCTAATTTACCATCAGGTAATTTAGCATCACCATTGCCTATAACACCTACTATGTACTAAGAAAAGCAGAGTGCGCTGCACCCCTAGTACTATTAATATTCTGTGGCTGCACACCCTAAGAGGGATTGTCTCATGTGCCAGTAAATTCCCTGCCCTTTAAATTGAAACAGAAGTGGGAACACTTCTGCTTGTTTTGGGTGACAGATATAGTTTCAGCAATAGACTGAGTACGACTCTGTCATTCGAAATTCAGTGCCTCTCGAATGACAGCATACGACCGCGGCACAGACGAATGAGTCTGAACTGAATGCCCACCGCTTCAGGCTGCACTGCACTGGTAGGACCGTTTCGCACGACGATGCACTTGCCCAACGCTGATGAGACGCAGTCATTAGCTGACATTAATGACAGCAAGATTAATGACATGCAAGTCATTTACAAGTGCGCTCTGAAAACGGCATAATCGGATTGATTCCCGCCGTGCCAATTTTACCATTTGACAGTACCATTGGATGGTACTACTATTGTGTTGATGGATCGTAGAGCATATTTATTTTTTCGTTGTCTCTGAATGCTATAGGTAGCTAAAAAACTATGTCAAAAGAGGTCAGAAAACTCTTTCACCAGAGTACAGTGTGCTGCAGAAGTGCACCACCTCAAACGATTGAAGTTTTCTTGGAAATCTATGTAGCTATTGAATTTTTTATTAAAGATTCGAATGTGTCAACTAGTACTACAATATTCTGAGACAATTATATTGAAATAATGACACACTTTTGTAAAAACTTCAATCTTTTGCGGTGGCCCTAGGTATGCAATTTTGCAGCCTACTGACCACCGAGTGGTTCGACCATACGATCCACACAAAAAAGAAAAAAATATATGGAGGCACTGTGCCTCCAGATCCATCAAGTCCAGACAGAATGTATGGCCGTATCAACCACTGGAATGTATGGCCGTATCAACTACTGGAATGCATGGCCGTATCCACCACTGATTTGAGAAGTCGGGGGTCTAGCGCTACCCCATTTACTCTTCTGTGTTATTAACTTTGTCTCGAATACTTTTTTCAGGCAGAGAGGGTATCTGGAAATGAAGTTTTTGATGTATTAGCACCAGGTATTAAGTAGATTTTTGAAATTTCGATTGTGCTTTTCAATAACTTAGTTAGTTACTCAGTTTCAGAAGCGGAGTTTCGTTGACTGAATTCGAAACAAAAAATACGTTTAGTTCAAAACATGCCGAGCTAGTTAGCAGTTAGGATAAAGTTGGGCGAGTCAAGCGTACTGTTGTGCCCTCTGCCTAGTTTTTCCCGCGTTTTTCCGCGAGTTTTGCGCTGAAAAATTGTGAACCCGGACGTGTATCAGAACACCACTCTAAAAAACAAAAAACTTGTGTGGTATTTCCACACAGCTTTTAAATCAGATGTATGCTGGATTATCATTTGTCTGTTTTCTGTAGGGTTTGTCTGAGGACGAGTTTTTTTCTATACTTAGTTCCTGAACTTCTTGATTATTGTGGAGCGACTAAGCGACTGGAGGAGAAGCCTGAGGTACTGGCAATCCTACACACTACTGTCAAAACTCACGGAGTTCACCAACCAACGCTTAATGATTCAGTCAAGTCACGCCTTTATCCCTTACGGGGCAAGTATTAGAGCGTAAAACGCCTCGTACAATGCGCCTTCGCTGTAGTGACAGGTTGTCAGCCCATAGGCTAAATTACAATTACAATGTTAGCCTCGAATCCCATTTGCTGACTTTACAGCATGATCGGGAGGAATGGCAGCTGGAACATTCTATGTTTTTCTATCTCTCCCAGTCCAGCACGGAAGAAATGGTTCAACCAACTTTATCCACAAACCTGTGATAGCGTTGCCTGCTTTTAGCACGGACATCCCTTACACCCCCTTGCAGTATTATCTTTTTCTGTTGGCATATCTTCACAGTGATTCTTCTGTACTTACCTTTGTTTTCTATTCTATGACAAGGCGAGGATCGTTGTTTACCCTTAAGTTGCATTTTCAAAACTATTAGTAGTTGTAGTTGTAGCAGTTACCACTTAAAGGTATTTGCCGAGTGACAAAACTTACCTTGAACATGTTTTGATCGCGAAGAAAAGCACTCTGGCTGAGTGGTATCGATGCACTGCTAGGTATAAAGTTGTGTTTTTTACTTTTTGTCAAGAGAACTCGCTACTTTCGACGGGCGCACTGTAATTTTCTAGTACTTACCTTACCTACCTACTTATGGGGCTATCCTGAGCCAAGTGGCGCCCTCATCTGTCAAAAAATCATAATTCACAGTAAAAGCAAAGCTGATAATTTAGAACCTAATAAAGTTGAAATTCATAGTTCGTTGTAGTAACAGAAAGAAAGTTCGTGAAAGCGGCCACTTTTAGCACTTTTGCTATCTGTAACTGCTGTAAACCCTGAATCATGAATTTATAGTGCTTAAAATATATTTCAGTAGGTACTTTAATCTGATCTACCGAATTTTCGAATAATTACGTTTTCAGTGATTATTGATTTTTTAACTGATGAGGGCGCTGGCGGCACCGGGGATCCCCTTAAAACTAAAGTCTGTAACTTTTGCGGTATAGGCAGAGCGTTCTGTCAGTGAGTTACTTACTTAGCTGGTATAAAAAAAAAACAGTTGACTATTTTCTTTGAATTTTACAACTACATTATATTTAGTTCAAACCGTAAAACCTATCGGTAATAGTACATTACGATATAAGTGCGGTGGTTTGATCATTACAGCCGAGGCGATATTGCTAGCCCGAGCCGTAGGCGAGGGCTATAAGAAGGCAGAGGCTGTAATTATCAAAGCGCACGTATGTCGTACGACGTTTTATAACATATTTGCGAGGAAATAGCTAAAAAATTAAAACAATACAGCGAAAAGAAAAAACGCGCGGAATAATTTTTACTCGTTCACAAATTAGGATGCGCGCGCATCAACGCTTTCTTTTTAAGCCATAGTACAAAGAAACAAAAACCAGCCAGTATTACTAATAAAGTAAATTAATATTTTTTTGCTTTAGTTACAGATAAATGGTTGTAATTTCTTGTAAAAATTAATTAAATCAAAGAATAAAATGTTTATTTTATTATACTTTATCTCCCAAAGCTAATTTTATTTTTAAAATGTTGACCACTTTTCTGCCATAAAAACTCTTTGCTAAGATTTAAAAAAGTACCGTTCGATAAACCGTGCGTTTTACCTAATTAAAAAAAAAAAACTCGTGTGTTTTACAGCACTCGTGCATTTTACATTACGATTACGCACAAGTACGTAATAAGATACAATACAATATTGAAATTGGTGTAGTAAGAGACCCTTTACGAGCAAATGTGTTATAATAGTACATTACGATACAAGTGCGGTGCGTTGATAGTTACAGCCGAGGCGATATTGCTAGCCCGAGCCGTAGGCGAGGGCTACAAGAAAGCAGAGGCTGTAATTATCAAACCGCACGTATGTCGTACGACGTTTTATAACATATTTGCGAGGAAATAGCTAAAAAATTAAAATAATACAGCGAAAAGAAACTCTCAAAAAAAATTTTTACTCGTTCACAAATTAGGATGCGCGCGCATCAAATCAACGCTTTCTTTTTTAAGACATAGTACAAAGAAACAAAAACCAGCCAGTATTAGATACTAACAAAGTAAATTAATATTTATTTGATTTTGTTACGGATAAATGGTTGTAATTTATTGTAAAAATTAATTAAATCAAAGAATTAAATGTTTATTTTATTATACTTTATCTCCCAAAGTTAATTTTATTTATAAAGTGTTGACCACTTTTCTGCCATAAAAACTCTTTGCTAAGATTTTAAAAAGTACCGTTCGATAAACCGTGCGTTTTACCTAATTAAAAAAAAAAACTCGTGTGTTTTACAGCACTCGTGCATATTACATTACGATTACGCACAAGTACGTAATAAGATACAATACAATATTGAAATTGGTGTAGTAAGAGACCCTTTACGAGCAAATGTGTTATAAAAGAATTTACATATCTCATGCTCAGTAAGTGGTTCATACAACCCTAAAACCCGGGATGTAAGTGGTACTTTGCATCATAGGTTTTGAAACCTATGCTGCAAAGTAATTTGAATAAGGAACTGTCAAATTGCAAGAAAAAAAAAGTTGATAGCCTTATTTCAAACACACGGAATCGGATGATTAATCGAATCGGAATCGATTTTAAAACAAATTCTATTCGAATTTATTTAAATATCGAACTGGCCAGTACTAAATATGACGCATAGAGTCACGGAATAAGGCCATAAAAATGTAAACATAGGATTATGAAAATTATGAAATTTTTACTCTGTGGTTTTTATAACATATTTATAACCTCAAAACTTGAGTTTGTCGATTTATTACTTAGCATTTTATTATAAAACATTAACAAATTAAACAGTCAGTATACTTAACAAAATGTCTACTTGCAAATTAGATAATTTTTCTTACGCGAATGCATATATTTGTGATGGTTAAATTCGCTCATAGTGAGTTGGTATTGCCTACTGTTTCGTCGTAATTTCATGATTTAATTTTCTTATATTTTCCCATAATTTTAATTTATCTTTCATTCGATATGTAAAGCATAGTGCTTACCTCATGGTGTAAGTCATCAAATGCATACTCGTACCATTAGCGCCCTCGCTGCGCTCGGGCGCCAAAAACCTCGTATGCATTTGATGACTTACATCCTTTGGTTAGCAATATACTATTACATATCTCATGCTCAGTAAGTGGTTCATACAACCCTAAAACCCGGGATGTAAGTGGTACTTTGCATCATAGGTTTTGAAACCTATGCTGCAAAGTAATTTGAATAAGGAACTGTCAAATTGCAAGAAAAAAAAAGTTGATAGCCTTATTTCAAACACACGGAATCGGATGATTAATCGAATCGGAATCGATTTTAAAACAAATTCTATTCGAATTTATTTAAATATCGAACTGGCCAGTACTAAATATGACGCATAGAGTCACGGAATAAGGCCATAAAAATGTAAACATAGGATTATGAAAATTATGAAATTTTTACTCTGTGGTTTTTATAACATATTTATAACCTCAAAACTTGAGTTTGTCGATTTATTACTTAGCATTTTATTATAAAACATTAACAAATTAAACAGTCAGTATACTTAACAAAATGTCTACTTGCAAATTAGATAATTTTTCTTACGCGAATGCATATATTTGTGATGGTTAAATTCGCTCATAGTGAGTTGGTATTGCCTACTGTTTCGTCGTAATTTCATGTTTTAATTTTCTTATATTTTCCCATAATTTTAACTTATCTTTCATTCGATATGTAAAGCATAGTGCTTACCTCATGGTGTAAGTCATCAAATGCATACTCGTACCATTAGCGCCCTCGCTGCGCTCGGGCGCCAAAAACCTCGTATGCATTTGATGACTTACATCCTTTGGTTAGCAATATACTATTGTTTGGAAAAGCGCTTCATATTAGAGCATTAACGACTCTATGTGATTCGCTGATAGGTGTTTGAATTAATTTGGTAGAGTAAGAATGGATTTCCATTGTGCCACCATGAAACCAGCGATTAAGCAAAGTTACACTGAAACCCTTGCTTGTCTCCCTGATTTCTACAGCATGCCGAGGAAGAGAATCAGTTGGAAAATTCTACGTTCGTATCTATCTCGTAGGTACTAGAAGACTGCTTTTTGCGCGTGATATTCCGATTCAAAAATCTAGTTTATAAATAAAAATGCGTATGCATGCACTTTAGCACATACGTTGGAATGAAATAAAATTCATTCGTATAGTTACTAACTGACGACGATAACTCAGTTTGCAGTTTTCCACATTTTGCGTTTGACTGAAACTTGCAAAAAAAGTTTCGGTCGCGTTTTGAAACCGACACATATAGTTTGTGGCTGCAGTTGGTTCATGGGTTTGGTTTCTTTTTTTTTGTTCTATTTTAATTTGCCATTCAAAGAAAAGAGCACATTCGGAGCTCCATAAAGGTAGTGTTGGAGCCCTAGCAGGTGAAATAATAAGAAATCTTCCAAATCACAGTTTAATTCCTAAAACCATATCAGAGGATTCAAGAGTAAGAAGATAACAGCTCCATAGCAACTTACCGACGCGCACAGCTCTAGTAAAAAAGGTATAAAATATGGTGCAACTCTATTCTGTCTTGCGTTGCTATGGAGCTGTTATCTTCTTACTCTTGAATCCTCTGATATGGTTTTAGGAATTAAACTGTGATTTGGAAGATTTCTTATTATTTCACCTGCTAGGGCTCCAACACTACCTTTATGGAGCTCCGAATGTGCTCTTTTCTTTGAATGGCAAATTAAAATAGAAAGTTTAGTTGAGGGTTGTTAGGTAAGTAGGTATAATATACCTACGGTTCATTGGAAAACAAATGAATATTTGTTTTAAACTTTCGCGCTTTGTACACATTATTGTATTAGACACACACAGATAGATATCTACACGCTACCTCACACCATCACCCTAGACAGCTGAGTTCAGTCGTAACATCGCTTACAAATCGAGCCAGAGATCTCTGCGACTCTGAAAACTTTGAGGCAGAGCTCACGCATGTACGACAAGTTCTACACAGGAATGGATACAGGGTTGATGGAAGGAAGCGAAACAGGGGAATCAGGGAAAAACCTCTGGAAGTAAGTAGACAACCAGCATTCCTACCCTATATCAAAAGTGTGACGGACAAAATTGGAACAGTATTAAGTAACTACTCCATAAAGACTGTATATGTTCCATCCACTAAAGTAGCGAATCTGGTTCGCACACCGAAGGACGTAATTCCGTATTCAGGCCCCGGGTGTCTATCAAATAGACTGCAGTTGTGGCAGTTCGTATATTGGCCAGACAAAGCGAACAATAGCGGAAAGGGTCAAGGAACATATAGCTGCAGTTAAAAACCGCCAGACGCATAAATCCGCCATAGCTGAACACCTGCTTAACTCGGGACCTAACCACTGGATTGAACTTCACAAACCAAAAGTCTTGTCCACCGACCGACAATATTATCCTCGAATGGTTCGGGAAGCGATTGAAATAAAAAAGCACAAAACGTTCAATCGGGAAGACGGATTTAAATTGTCATCATCGTGGAATCCAGTGATAGGAAATTTAATATCTCAAGATTGGTCGTCGGATCGACCCGCGGATATAGTGAGTGTTGTGTGCCGTATTGTTCCGAACGATCAATATAAACAAGCCGAGGATAGTGAATGAGGGTAGTGCAACATACTCTCATCACGCAGCGGACTTTTCACCTCGCCGCACCAGTCAGCTCGCGACCACGATTGCAGCAGCGCGATCGAAACGTCGGGAAAAGGTATTTATCTCAAAATACCAAGTTTAACCAACCGCGCTCAGACCCGTTCTAATACAATAAAAAATGATTGATTTTTCAGAAATTCTATTTTTACACGTCTCATTTATATCCACCCAAAGTTTCAGCATAGGCTCACCGCAGCAACCGACATTTCTAAACTCCCACAGAATGGTTAGCACAAAAGTTCTCTGGCTGCAAGTGACGTAGTCAGGAATTAAACCTCCATTTATCAGCGCGATAATGCAGCAGAGGTGGAACACGAGATAAACCTGCTGCTGCTGTGCTGACATCACGCTGAATGGTAAAAAGCTAGGAGCTAAAAGTAAATTATTCAAAGGAATCCGAAAGAAGATTATAATTTTGTTGCCTTTCTTTTCGACTACTGGCTATAAATAAATGGGTAGTATTTAACCGTTCAACTGTAAATCCCCTTTTTTATATCAAAATATTCGAAATTGCCACCGAAAATACTGAATTACACACTAAATTTGCTCATCAAATAATTCAAATAGACTCTACTAAATTGATCTTCAAAGCTAAATTGATTTTACTGAATGACTATCTGTTAACTAAAAGTATATCTAATAATTCTTTATGTTGTTGCACATATTTTACCATATAAATATAATATTTTAACATATTTTTGTGGTATCCGTCACCTGTTAAACATTTAAGAACATGAGTTATTTTATTACGCTGCACTCGCTCGGCTCGTGCGTAGGTAGGTTAGGCTGTACCTAACGAACCTATATTTTGCCCTATATTTTCTTGCATATCTAAGTATGTTGGCTCTGGCACATCGCCAGCCGCTGCTGCGGCACGCTCGCCTCGCTTGCTCGGCTCGTGCGCTGTGGTCACTAGTCTAACCTAACCTGTCGTTAAGCAAAACTTGAAGTACTTATGTAATTGAAAATGATTTTGGAAATTCCATAGTAATATTGGATAATTTAGTGAGCAAAACAGTATTTTTGTTTTACGGTGAGTTATTTTGTGTGGTTTCAGCTAGATTTGTGTTGTAAAGTAGATTAAAAGATTTATCAGATTTTGATCAATTTTTAAAATTTTTTAGTAGAACATGTTTAGGTAATCAAGTAGTTAATTTGTAGTACAGTCATTTATTTGATAAGCAGAAGGTTATTTAGTGGAGAAATTTTGTTTGCTTAAATTTTAAATAGAGGTGCAATTTAGAATTCCTATAAATAAATCAGCCCAGTAAGTACAAGAGGTAGGTACGTTCGTATTCGTTTTCGAATTTCCGCTGCACATTTTACATTAGTTGGTGAAGTAACTTTTGGTGTTAATGAGTTATTCGTACTTTAACTTTATGAAGATATCTCGACACAGTGAAGTTGAAACTTTAAAATTTCATAATGTTTTTCATAAAGTAGTTTTTTTTATATTTAATACCTACCACCATTTTTTATAACACCATGTAGGTTGAAAAATTCATATTCCACAAAAAGCGCACGATTTTTCTTCACAATTCAATTAAATTGTCGAACATTTTACATACATAGGGAATATCAGCGAATATTTAGCATTGGGCAGGGGTTCTGAACCGCGGGTCGCGCGTGCCCTGCTTACCAAGCGGCCCATGATTGATCATGATCACCACATATCAAATTTGTTTTGTTTTGCTGGCTGTACATGCTAAATATCAATGCGTCGGTTCCTATCTTCTGTGGTTTTAGACGTCGTTGTTAATTCGATTTTCACGACGACACAAAATCGGGTAGGTAAGTAGTACTTTGTAAGATTGTTCATATAGTTGGTTACGTAAAATGCAGGCTAATCGAATGACATAAATTTTCTCCGTTGCTTCGAAGAGCACGCTAATTTGACTGCCTATATTTCTGACAGTAATCGGTATACAATCCATGCAACAGCCTTATTAGGCGTTTTAAAAACTCTGATGCCTGCTCATCGTATCTAGTAGATCTACAGCCTGCCAGAAGAAACAAAATGGAGCCCACATTATATGCCCACATATGAAACTTGTTTTGCTGACCGTACATGCTAAATATCAATGGTAGGTTTTGTTTGCGCACCGTATTTACTCACATGATTCGATTCCAATGTTTTGATTAGAGTGTGTCCAGTATTTGCTGGATTTGCGTTTTGATTACGCCACAAAAAAAAATAACGGAGTTCTTGAAATAAAACTGAACAACTTTTTATATTGTTCATAGGGAACAAAACAATGTTTCAAAAGCTTGATACACCTGCTACCTATGAAACTGAACAACTTCTTTATGGAAAATACTGGTTGGTTGATAGGTAGGATCCGTAGAATATGTATGAACACATTTTTATGCGCCTTTTTTTCGTGTTTCATTTAACTCATTTTTTTATTAAAAAGCAAGACATACTTACTATTTGGCATTATCTGCTATTAGGCATAGAGGAATTTAATATAATCTATTCTTATTATTCAATAAATATACCTACCTACATAGTTTATTATTTCACATCAGCTACACTCAAAATGAGTTTAAACAACATTTATTTTGTATTCAGAAGCAAATGGCAAACAATAAATGTTGCACAATATAATGTTCTCCAGTGTTCTCGAGTAGGGCTGAGAAGTCCTGAAACACAAAATAATAGTAGGTAAATCTAAACTTATAAAATCGTTTGTCCTTACTGATTGACTGACTGACTGATTCATCAACGCAGAGCCTAAACTACTAAAGCTAGAATAGCAAGTTTCTTCTATAACGTAACCTCCCACTAAGAAAGGATTTCCGGATTTTCCCTCCCTAAACGGGTAAAAAGGGGGGTTAAATTTTGTATGAAAGTCCGTCAATTTTGAAGGTAGGATCTTCAAATTTTGTATTTAGGCTAATAATTAAAAAATAATTAATACATATTTCAGCTTTTTTGTATTTTTCACCCCTAAGAGGGTTAAATAGGGGATGGAAGTTTGTATGGAAATTCCGTCAATTTTGATGAGAGGATCTTCTAATTTTGTTTTTGGGCTACTAATTTAAAAATAATGAACACGTGTTTCAGCGTTTTTGTATTTTCCACCCTTAAGGGGGTTAAATAGGGGATGAAAGTTTGTATTGAAATTCCGTCAATTTTAAAGGTAGGATCAGCGCGGGAACTCAATCCCACGGGAAAACTCTTAGCTGCGGGTGAAACCGCGGGGCGGAAAGCTAGTTATTTATAAAAGTGTAACTAAACTATACCCTATCTATACTGGGTGTAAGGGACAGCGTCCCGCAAACTGATAGGGGTTGCTCAGACAACCAAACTGAACAACTATCACCGGGTTTTTTTTTCAGGAATAAAAAATAATAATTTGCTTTTTCATACAGTGACCGCCTCGATCCGACAATTTGTATGGACCTCTGAGAAATGAGTTTTTTTTTACTTTCCTATACAAAATAACCACTTCGATCAGATAATTTGTAACGTACGGAAAGTTGTTTTTACTTAGAAGATTTATTCTGAGTCCAACGCACAAAGTCCAACGTCAAATAGCTTGCTGCGCCTACCAGGTTGATAGTCCACAGAAGCAACGTGGAGCCTTCTTTTGACACGTCCGCATTACTTATAGGTCCCTAACCCAATACAATGTCTATGATTATGAGGTGTGCCTCATCGGACTGTGAAAAGGCGTTTGCGATGAGCACGCAAATAAAAAAATGCAGCATTCAAAACGCGACTGGCAACCTTAGCCACGGGAAATGATAAAAATGAGCTGTATTGAATAGAACGGAATAGACGACGATGTATTTGTAGTCATATTTCCTCACATTTCCAACAATGCATCGTCAGATGTCTGTGCGTCCTCACGGGTGAATATCACACCGAAATACTAACTTATTATAGGGAAATAATAATAATGCATACATAAAGTCACATCTGAATCTTTATGGAGTAGGCAGAGAAGAGCGTAGCACGCCTAGTAGGTTTTTTTTTTTTTTTTTTTTTTTTTTTTAAAGTAGTAAAAGGCATTGTCGCCAGGTCAAAAAAATATTGAGCGAAATTTTCGGTGAAATGTACCTACATCGCTTTGATGACAAGTTGTCAATCCATCGCCTAAATTACCATCGCATCCCTTTGCTGGCTTCTACAGTAAAAAGAAGTAAGGCTGATGCCTAGTATCTAGATACCTAGTATTAAACAAAAGTGCAATAGCTTAGCTTGGCATACCAGACAAATTTCCCAATGGTAAAGGTCTGTAAGGGGAAGGTTTTGGGTAAAATTAAACGGTTTTTATAGAAAAAATACGTGCTTCGGTGTAGCATCTAGCTGTCATGTTACTCTACAAAGCATCAATGCATTTCCCAGAGCATGCATCTCGGTCGTTCAGGCAGCAGCGCGCCCCGTCGCGTTCAAACGTCTCATCTATCCTCCTTCAACAACGTATCCTGAGAAAACACTTCTAGTGTTACAATTAGAATATGGACCGTACAGAGAAACATACATACATACATAAATCACGCCTTTATCCCTAATGGGGTAGGCAGAGCGTCAACGACCCAAACAAAGGTCGTTCCACCACGTCTGACTACTTTTGAGGGTTGCTTATGATATATCTGTATATTGCTGTAGTGACAGGTTGTCAGCCCATCGCCTAAATTGCAATATACTGAAACCCTTGAATCCCTTAGCTGATTTTTACAGCATGCATGGGAGGTGATGCAGCTGGCACATTCTATGTTTTTCTATCGCTCCCAGTCCAGCATGGAAGCAACAGAGAACACACATATCTTTCAGGCAACCAGACAGTAGCAAACAGCAGTGAACTGCGCTAAAAAATGAAACGCACACAACTTCCGAAATAATGTCGGTATTTTTTATTATCCAACATACAATAGATTCTATGGAATGATTAGGCATCAGTGAAGAACTTTTTGTTATCTATCCAGTAGTTCCTTCTTTATCATCATCATCATATTCCTAGCCTTTTTCCCGTATTTCACGGGGTCGGCTACCTAATATAGGGGATTGAACGAGGGTACTGGTTTTTACACAGAGCGACTGCCATCTGACCTCCGCAACCCAGAAGGGAAACCAGACCCAATTCTAGGTTACACACAACCTTTGAATTTCTTCGTAGGTGTGTGCAGGTTTCCTCACGATGTTTTCCTTCACCGTAAAAGCGCCGAATAAACGTACATATGAAATTCGAAAACAGAAAAACACATTGGTACGTATGGTGGGATACGAACCACGATCTCCTGCACAGAAGGCTGCGGCCCTATCCACTACACCATCCGGGCTTGCTAGTTCCTTCTTTATAAACTATCTAATTTCTTTACCTCTACTCTTCTTGTTGAGAAACATAAGTCGTCGAGCCACGCCGCGTAGCCTGCTGGATACGACTGCAATAAAAATAAAGGCTTTTAAAACCAGGCAATTGTATAAGAATCACATAGCAACATCACTAGTCAAGCACTCGGGCTATCACAAAGAAAGCGTCCGTGGCCTAGTGGTCTGAGCCATGCCATGTGCTCCCGATCCAGAGGTCCTGGGTTTGATTCCCAGGGGTGGAACACAAAGTTGTTGATATTTGTCCATCTATTTATCACTATGCAGGCTAAATTACCTGATTATCTAGAAGAAAAAAGATTCCGTGCTTTGGAGGGCACGTTAAGCCGTCCCGGTCGCTGTCTTTGGTAGTGATCGTTACACAACAGCGGCCTTTTGGCTGAATTATTTTCTTTTCGTACAATCAGGAGATTCAGCTGCAACGTCCTAACCAAACCAAACTGGGGAAATTTCACAAAGTGGCAAATTGACGAATATCAACTTGGTGTTCCATCCCTGGGAATCGAACCCATAACCTCCGTACCCGGAGCCCATGGCTCAGACCACTAGACCACGGAGGCAGTTAAGCAGTCAGGCTATCACATAGAAAGCGTCGTATTTTTACTGCTTACCATTCGTTAGAGCCGGCTTAAGAGCACTAGATAGCGGGAGTAAATCTAGAATGCTCGTACTGACCTGTACAGGGCAGGACTAAGGGGATTTGTGCCCCGTGCGAGGTTTTAGGGGCGGTTACATTAGTATTCATTAGAGAGCTGAACTGAAGACACTCAGATATCTGAAGTAGTGTAGGAACTTGTACAGGGATGGAGTAAGGTACTTTTTTACATTTTTGATGCGTTATCGTCAGGTTACTTTCTGGACCTGGAGCGTTAAAAAGACATAGATTGTTCCAGCTGTTTTTCTTCCCGGATAGACTGTAGAAATTAGAAAAAGGTTTTAGTGTATTACAATTTAGGCGATATGGCCTGACAACCTGTCGCTGTAGCAATATCTACGCGTTTCAATCTAAAACTAAAATAATTCTAAAAAAATTGTCAGACTGCGAAAGCCAAATTAACACCAAGTAACAGATTACTTGTGAGCGCGGCGGGCGCTGTCTTAATAAAATGTAGCCTATGCATTAAACTATTGTAAAATTTGCACAGGCCTCAACCCTTTCCCTCAATCCGGGCCTGTCGCCACTAACTCAGTTCCGACTATTCAGACCGCCCGGATTACTTGCAAAGGCAAAATGCAGGCTAAAGTGCAAGTGGCACAAATAAAGCGGAATCAAAAACGAATACTACCTACATTCCCGTTAAGTAAGTATATAGATAAGTATCAAAGAGGGAAAATGTACTACATTATACCTACATACTTATGACTCGTTTGTGGTGATGTATCTTTCTATACCGGGTGTAAGGGACAGAGGACCGAAAACAGTTAAGGGTTGCTCTGCTCAGTCAAACTGAACAACTTACGCCAAGATTATTTTTTCAGGAAATGACTACCTCGATCAGCGAATTTGTATGGAAAAGCCATTATTTTTCCTGAATGAATTTCTTGGTGAAAGTTGTTCAGTATCGTTGACTGAGCAACCCCTATCAGTTTGCGGTACGCTGTCCCTTACACCCGGTATACTTCGGTAGATACGTTCAATTCTTGCCACGATTATGGTTTGATTAGAAACACCATGATTCCGTGCTTACAAGTTAAAATGGAAATATTTAAAAAAGCTAAAAAAAAAACATAACAAACTGTCCAAAAACCTTAAAATGTAAGAAAACTTCATGACTCGGACTTAGGTACTTAAATATTTTTTTGTGTTCCTTAATTTATAATTTAACTATTCCACGCAATTTATTAACCCCCTGTATATCTTCTAACGCGATTTTCTGACATAGGTACCTACCTGTTTCAGATGTGATTTGTACTCACTTTGAGTCTAAAATATGCTGAAGGATCCGCAAAGTGGGGACTGAACCCAACCATCCAACTCGACAATTTGTCGGGATTCCTACCTTTGGTCACCGGAAACCCCCGGAATTCAATTCTTTTTAACTTTTTAAATGTTTGTTTTTTAAAAGAAAATGTAGCGATGCTTTTTTTGAAACTTTAGATTCTAATGCGTATCGCTATAGTGACGGGTTGTCAGCCCATCGCCTAAATTGCAATACACTGAAACCCTCGTTTCCCTTAGCTGATTTTTACAGCATGCCCGGGAGAAGATGCAGCTGGCACATTCCATGTTTTTTTATCGCTCCCAGTCCAGCTCCAGCATGGAAGCAAATATTTTTGGTTTTATTATTCAGACTAATTATTAGTTCTTGGATACTAAACTGACGAACACAGAATGTTTCAAGTTGTTGTAGAAGTCAGCAAAAGGGATTTTATGATCTAGGCGATGGGCTGACAACCTGTCACTAATCTAAAATTGTCCTCAATATTTCGTCAGACGTGGCGAAAATTACCTTTTAACTACGAGGATATCGACGCTCTGTCTATCCCGTAAGGGATACAGTCGTGACTGTTTATATGTATGTAGAGTCCACTTCAGTCGTTTACTATTCATACTGGTGCCACTACTGTATGTGCAATTCACTGTAACTGTCTTTCATTCCACCAGCTCGATTGAAAACTCTCAAAAAGTAATTGCTAGACAGGATCTGTCTCCATTTTGAATGGGGATGCTGGCCAGAAAAAACTAGAGACCAATCCGAAAAGCCATTAAACCGCCGGAGGAAAGGAAATAAAATTCCATTTGAATTTCGAACAGCGTTTATCTTTTCCAAATAAGCGCTGGCTGAATACCAGCCAGTTCTTTTAGCAATAGCAGGTACCTGGTACGAGTACTGGCCACTCAAAAGGCAGTGGTTTCCATATTCGAACGTCCATGCAAAAGAGAAAATCGAAATGCGCCAGACAAGCTAATTTCGGACTTATTTGTGGATAGTCAAGTTGAGTTTTGAAAAGAATAGGAAGTTCTATACCGCACATGTAGATTATTCTAGATCTGGCCTGGATTTTAGGCATGTTTTTGTATATAAGAACAATATTTTTTTGAGTTATATTTTTTAACATTAAATGATCCAACTTGATTCTGGACTCCACTTTTTTGCTGTGTAGGTACAGTCTACACAATGTTAATACAATGCACCTACAATGCATTATAAATATTCACTTTTCTAAATATTTCGATATTATGTTCCTTGGGGAAAGTTGTTCAGTTTCATGGGAAGATTCACACCCTAAAGGGATGTAACAATTTTGTATGAAGCCTGGCATAGTGTGAATGGCGACCCATATATTTTTAATCAATGTCGCGGCGCACGAGCGAAACGATCCCCTAGGCTACGGGTTCATGAACCCCAGTTTGAGAAACCCTGGTCTGGAAGAATAAGGATTCCGTGCTTCGGAGGGCAAGTAAAACGGTCGATCCCAGTCTTTTTATTTGATAGGGTTGTTACACAAACCATGTCAGAGGCCTATTAGCTGTACTAGGTGGTCTAAAAACTCTGATAACTGGGTTAAACGGGTCGTTCGTCGACTCGAAAACCCACTCAATAAGAAGATCTGTAGTGGCTTATCCAGCAAGAGTTAATGATATGGTTGTTGTGGTTGTCCAGCAGTAGCCGGTCGTTTTGCTCAGGGTTGTATGGGGGTTGAACTCCCCGACGCACACAGAAACTTCAGTTTTTTATAGGGTTGTCAACTAGCGAACAAGCTACAGAATAAAAACTTTTTACACACCTCTGCATTATTATATCAACATAATGTATCAAGGAACTTGCGTTTAAAGCAAGAAAATAATCCCAAGGGATTTAAAGTTGTATGGAAATCCTTAATAGCCCAAGGGTTATTATGTGATTTGAATTTGGAATGTCATGTGAACTACTAAGAAAATAATTTTCAGAAAAAAAAAATATGGCTGTGTGTGTATTAAAACTGTTGCCACACTCGCCTTCTGCGCCTCCCGGCGAGTGTAAAAAGGCTGTATGACTAGTTATCTGTATGTGCTCTTTGCTTTGTATAAAAAAAAGAAACTAAAAAAAAGAAAACGCGGTTTGATTTTGCAAAAGTTTTTCTCTCATTGATTATTACTTCCATTTCGTAAATTGTCGAGTGAAATTAATATTTTGACTCCAGAAGACATTGTGACTAGTATTTTATCGTATTTTGTTATTTATGTTGAATATGTTAAATACGATCAATTCGTTTTTTGGAAAAATACGTAGGTAGTGGATTGTGAACGTGAAGTGTAGTTCAGTGAGTGTGAATTGACTTTCGGATCTGTTGCTTCTGGTATGTTTTCAATATTTATTTATGTATCAATATTACATGATTAGGTATATTTCTGAGCTTTATTATCTTACAGACGCCTGCCACCGTCTAAGTAATCTGTGCAGTAGGTGTGTAAAATATAGTATGCTCCTCGGGAATAAATGTGTCTTCGCCTTGGGCAGACTTGAATCCCTCGCTACATTCAGGATTCTTGTCATAATTCCCTCGCTTCGCTCAGGAATTAAAGATTTAATTCCCTCGCTGCGCTCGGGAATTAATCCTAGAATCCTTCATTCCGCTCAGGATTCAATATGCTGCCCGTGACGTTAGACACTGCTTTATTCCCTCGTTGCCTAATATACTATTAGCTTTCAATAGTTACTGCAGGGTCCTATTTGTTTCTCAATTTATTATTTTTAAATATTTGAGATAATTTTTTGGGGAGTATGAGATACTTATTGTGTGTGTATAATAACTGGTGGATTTTTTGAATACTCATTGTGCTCATTTATAGTTGCTGAAACACCTCGTAATTAAATAAAGGTACTGTACTAAATTAACACCCTGTATTGGAAGCATGTTTAAATTCATCTCCCTAGCCTAATCTGGTTTTTACACAGAGCGACTGCCAGACATCTGACCTCCGCAACCATTAGTTTAGATTATTTTTAGTTATTGAAAACGACCTAATTTGGGTAAATGAGTACCCTAGCTGAAACAGCAGCAGAAAAATAGGCAAAAAGTAGGGAAATGTATATGGCAGTGAATATTTTGTTCGTTTTGTTAATTTCGTCTCCCTTTGGCCGCCATCTTCCCGGTTCAGCCTGAAACCAGTTAATTTACTGGATACCCTCACTTTGTGCCGAGGGAGCTTTTAAATTTACCCACATGTGCATTAGCGTTTTTTTTGCGGATTCTGTGAACTATGTTTTTTTTAAGAGATTCGCAAAACGAGGCCATGAAGCTTTTTGGACCTGGTAAATATGAAATGAAATATACTTAGAATAAAAAAGCAATGATAAAATTGTGCAAAACAAGTTTCTGTATCGGGGAGAGCAAGCGAGTCTCACCAGCTAATCTACACACGCTATAAAGGCGTAAGGGACATCCTGAGGCTTCCTGATAGGGTAGCTCTGCTCAGTCAACGAAACTGAACAACTGTCCCGGAGAAATTCTTTCAGGAAATGAGAATAAAAAGACTTCCTCATAGAAAATCATATTTCGTGAAATTCATATTTGGTGAAATTTGTTCAGTTTCGTTGACTGAGCAACCTCTATCAGTATTCAGGAAGCTGTCCCTTACGTCGTACGTAGGTAATTACAGCCTGTATAACTCCTCAGCAATTCAAAAATAAAATATATTACGAATTAATTTATCACGATTTCATAATAGGTACATATCATTAAAATTTACGCAATAAGCGCTTCTGAAAATTTACTTATAATATTAAGGCAATTAAAATTAAAATGAAACTCAAACATTCTAATCCCAATTTACGTTCCGTAGCTGTTTATGTTCCGTACTACGTAGCGCTATTGTTTGTACTCCCTTGTCATATTATTTAGCCAGCTCTCTTCATCCCGTACAAGTACAACAACAAAACAATAAGATTATTTGTGTGCGTCAGCGCTGTCTGTCTGTCTGTTTCAATTTGTATTATTTTAATTACGTTGCTCTTTCGGGCGGAAATCTGGGTGTATGTTACACTGTCGCGTCAGGTGTGTGTGTGAAAGCTGAAATATTCACTTATGTAAATTCAGTGACAATACATTATTATGATATCACTGAGCTGATCTCATGTCATTATGGAACCAGCAAATATGCACTAGAAGTCTCTCATGGAAAGTGATTAAATAGCCAGATTTGGGCTCATTGGCCTTGTTGTCTTGAGCACTTTCTCACAGGGCCTCATGATGGAGCTGACAAATAGCAGCCATCGGAACTTCCTCATGGAAAGTGCCGATTTAAGTGGAAATAACCGAGATTAGGCTTATTAGCTTTGTTGTCTTGAACGCTTTGTATCACACATGATAACGTAGTTCTCATAGAAATAGAAATTCTTTATTAGCAAGCAGACACGGTAACAAGGTGGAGCCGACAGAATAGCCTCAACTCCCTCTTGAAAAGTGCTAAGATAACCGAGTTTAGGCTCATTAATTTTGTTTTCTTGAGCACTTTCTTCTATTACACAATCATGTTGACGACATCTTAACTTGGAGCCGAAATAATTCCATTATAGTAACCTTATTGTCCAATGGCAAACCTGTGGCTGTTCATTTATATACTTACTGAGTATTTAAAATATGTTAATTTCTTTATTCGGCATCACTTTTCATGATTTTATCCTTGGGTATGATTTTATATTTCTTTTAATTTTCTCTATGTCAAGATGAAGAATCTTAAAATCCATTTGTGCACGTTTCGGTGTAAAAGCGGTCTACTAATAATATGCTCGGCGGGGGAGCGCCACACGGCTCGGCGGTCTCGGCACATTTTTAACAGAATTAAAATAACACTGACACATAACCCATCATGTTACCACGAACTTCGTTTAACCCTTGCATATGGGAGGATTTGCTGATAGATTTTTAAATTAAATAAAGTAAGATATTCTTGGAAGATCAATATAATAGAGGGTAATGGGAGGCCAACATATTTTAGAAATCGGATTTTCCTTACCCTGTATTTACCTTTGACGCTCTGCCTACACTAAAGGATAGACATACCTACATAAAATATGTGTGTAATAGGTTGCCAGCACCAAAATCCTCGACATCGGGAAAAAAAGAACCTGGATCATTCTATGTTTTATCGCTTTTGTTCTGAAATATTCTTGTTGATAGGGTAGTACACAGTTTATGCCAAAAAATTATCAAAGTTCTACTAAAACATAATAAAAAAAATGATGTCAATTGTCTCTATCTCTACGTCCAGAAAAATAATTTAATCATTTGATCATGATTATACGACGGTTGCGAACTGTTGTGAACGGACCATTCCGCATTTTTTATTTCAAATCGTAATCTGATTGTCATATTACGATTTTTTATTTTTAAATCTTCAACAAAAGAAATGAAATATTAATGACGAAGCATCCAAGCGCTACTCGATAAAATAATTTTGACAAATTGAAGATAAATGAGCATCAGATCAGATATATTTTTGTTGTAATTTTTATATAATGTTCATTTAATATGGGTTGTAATTAACAGAGCCTCAAAAAATACTAAATCAACCTCAAAAATAATAACTTCGAACCTAACCTAACCTTAAATTTTTTGAGGCTGATTTAGTACCTAATTTCCTAATACATATATTCACACCTTTATCCCTAATGGGGTAGGCAGAGCGTAAACGACCTAATCGAAGGTCGTTCCACCACATCTGACAAGACAAGATGTCTTATTTAAGATGACGTCTAATTTCTTGCTGCTCGAAAAATTATTTCCTATTTACATCTATGTCAACCACAACAGAAAAATATATTGCGATGACGTACAAGACTTACCTATAGATTTATGCTAGAATTTCAGGTCATAAATTGTAACAGTAAAATTATAATTTAAATGAGGATTAGGTATAATAAATAACTAACTACCTACTCAATCATTTTATCGTCAACCTATTTTCATTTCATTAAGTAAAGTAGGTCCACTTAAGTTAATGAAGTCGTATCAAAAAGAGCGAAAGCTTTTTAAAGTAATACTCGCGATAATAGATTTATAGAGAATACTAATACAATCTGCATACTATAATGGAAAACCACTTAAAAGTTCCATTTTACAATTCCCGGTAAAAAAGCTTGCTGCAGCACCGCACCGGATATTTTCTTTTTAAAACCGGACGCAAAGGCTGCTCTACGCGCCAACATCACAGCTTCCAATCCAACCAGCCAGTACATCTCACACCTCGCTTGGCCGCCGTCGGAGACGGTCGTGTCGCGCGCATAAAATCAAAACCGGCACCGCGTGTTCGGTTGTTCCATTTTCGAATACTATTTTAAAAAGTGCTAGTGTTTGAGGATTACCAGGTCTCTTTGTGAGTATTGTTTTTTTTTTTATTAGGGCACTTCATAAATATAGGAATATTAATAAAATTTAAACTTAACTAATAGGCGCTTGGGAGATTGGTGTACAACACTTGTACTCGTTTCACAATAACTTTTATTTTTCAGGTGCTAATTTAAATTCTGTTGCGTTTTGTATAAAATTAGTAAACATTATTACCAAGTACATAAAATTCTCCAAACTTCACGAAATGCAAAATGTACTGAAATCACCAGAGAAGCGTAAACGCTTCATAAAGCTTTCAGCAAGGTCATGCAAGTTATATGAAACCTCGCAGCTTAAAAATACCTAGGCTTTTTTGTAAAGAAATTACTAAGAAGACTATTTCTTTTTAAATTACTCTTATTTTCTTTAATTGTAAGTGATCTAAAATGTTCAAAAGGCCTGGCTACGATTTTTTTTTATTATGATTATGATTTATTCAGGAAAATTAATTATTTTCATTTGAAGTAGAGTATCTGAATAATGAATATATCATCCATCGTTCTTGAAAAAAATGATATCAATAAAATGTCTATAGTAGTTATTTTCTGGATCGATATACAGGGTGTTAATTTAATTGCGTGCCATAGCTCAGGAGGTATTTTAGTGTCGATATACGATCCCATGAAAACTTATGTAAAAAATCCTGCTCATAGAAAAATATTATCTACAATATATGCCTATAGAAATTATCCGATCGAAGTGGTTGTTTTGCATGTGATAAAAAGTTGTTTTATTGTTACCAAAACACCCCTCAACCTGTGGCGCGCAAATAAATGAACACCCTGTATAAAAAAATAGGAAAATAAAGAAGAATTTAAGTAACTAATATTTAATTTACTCTTTAAGAGTTTTTAAGCTAAGAATGCCTAATCTTGCTTGATTAAGGTAAGGCAAGTTTTTTGAATCACTTAGGAAGCAGTGACTTTCTCTAATCAGTGCTTAGGAATATAAACAGGCATTACCTAAATAAGCTTTATATACGCGCCGTGGGTGGTTAAAGTATAACTGGGAAGTACTTCAGTAATTAAATTCATTTACTCGATCAAACGCCGACACGAGGTTTAACTGGCTTCATAACGTGACAAACAATGAAACTAAAATTTTGTTAACGATTAACTAGTTTTACTTTTAGTTGTCAGAGAAGGAAAATAAAATGGTGCATATTGAAATAATGAACATATTTATTGGTGCTTAGTTCAATAAAAAAAAAATAATGTTGTCCTTATTTACGTTCGTGTTCCCTTAAGAGGTAGGCAGAGCGTCAACCAACGATTATTATAATACTGCTAGTTCTAAGCTAGAACTGAATGGCGATTACTTCACAGACAAGAGCCCTGCTCTTAAATTTAAAGAAGAGAAGAGTTCTAAGTTCAAAGATTACTTGTAGTATTGTAGTACACATCAAATTACTCCATGAATAGGCTGACAACTTCTTATATCAAACGCTTCCTTCCATGCTGGACTGGGAGTGATAGAAAAACATAGAATGTGCCAGCTGCATCTCCTACCGGGCATGCTGTAAAAATCAGCTAAGAGCTAATTTGAGGGTTTCAGTATTGTAATTTAGGCGATGGGCTGTCAATCTGTCACTATAGCAAGATCTATCTGGAATAACCCTCAAAACTTGTCAGACGTGGCGGAACGACCTTTGTTTAGGTCTTACGCTCTGTCTACCCCATTAGGGATAAAGGCGTGATTATATGTATAGGCTGTCAACTCGTTTTACAGAAATACCTATATGTTGCTAACTACTCAATCTGAAATGTCCCGAACTCATCCTACCGGGAGTTAAAAAAATAACTAACCATATTTTAGGGTGTGATTCTACCCATGAAACTGAACAACTTTCCCCCAAGGAACATAAGTCGAAATATGAAAAGAAAATTGGCCCTCCCATACAAATGGTGTCAGTAGCTGGAGTCTATTTGTATGGGAGGGCCAAATTCCTTTTTCTTATTTCGACCTATGTTCCTTGGGGAAAGTTGTTCAGTTCCATGGGTAGAATCACACCCTAAAATATGGTCAGCTATTTTTTGAACATTCAGTATAACGGATATGGGTGTGATTTTATATGTGTATATTTACTTAAACATGGCGTCATATACTCGATGAATTCACATCCGGTTTCGATGTATTTGCACTGAATTCGGAGAATATCTGCAAAATACTACAGATAACATAACATTTCAGACTGGAATTCCGATTTCCTGTCTCTTGCAAACGAGGAGCTGATGAAATAAACTTCTCAAATACACACTGAAAACAATTTTGCTTCTGAAATTTGATTTAGTAGACTGAGTATTTTACATACCCTTATTTGGCTCTTACAAATATCGTGTTAGCTGATAGAGCCATTTTGTATGCAATTGTTTAGAATTTCAGCATCACGAATATAAATATACTAGCCGAAAAAAAAAACTTGCTAGATCTTTAAATTCGTTAAAAAATCGATAAAAGTTACAATGCACTGGACAGGTAGATAGATACACGATATTGAGAAAGAGTTACAAAATGATGTTCTCTAATGAATATCCATTATTACCGTAACGTATTTTTTCTGTTATAAAAATGATTTTGCTTTCTGAAATCCCTATGGATAGTTACTTTACTATATAGATAGATAAAAGGTATACTCGCATCTTTACCATTCTGTCTAATGTTGTAGGTAGATGACGAGCAAATGAATAAGTTATAAGCTATAGCATACAAAATCATTCTTGTTGAAGTGAAGGCGGTGCTCTCTATAGCTTTACAATAAGGTCCCTTTTCCTATAAACACTTGAGTGAAGTTGACCGACTTTACAAGATTACCTGTCCCTCTATTGTGATACTACAAAGAGGGACAAAAGCTAAGTATAATAAGCTTAGCCTGTCATCGCCACAAAGAAAAAAAAGACTCAGCCATTGTTTTATTATTTTTTGGTTTTGTACTTGTCCCTTTTGGGCATCGTTCGTTAGTTTGAAGGACACTTCAAACAATTTTTGGTAAGACTGTCCTCAGATCCTGTTCTATACTTTATTATGTTGTAATTTTATGATATTGCGACGACCCATATTACAGTTATATTATATCAGTAGAACCACTTGTGTTTCAAATTTATCGTGTTCAGTGCAGATGGTGAATTGCTGTAGTAACTAAACTGAAACCTTCGAGTCTCTCTATTGACATTCATTCACCTATAATTTAACTACTCCCAGTCCAGTATGGGAGAATCTACGCTAGATTTTTATTTTTCTATAGGTACTTAAATGTAGAGAAACTTTTTCCCAATGCAGGTAGGTACAGTACAATTCCTGGATAACTACTCACTCATGCTCGTTGCTGTTATCCGCATTCTCTCCTCTCCACGCTCCTAATAAGCAGAATCTTTGTCTGAGTTCTCGGAACCCGAGACATAGTTTCTATAGGAACGAAGTCGTACAAGTTGCGAATATTGCAAAAAAAAAAAAGTGAGTGTAAGGGACAGCGTACCGAGAGACTTTCAGATGACAGAAAATAGTATTTTTATTCCCGATAGATGTAGCTTACTTTATTTCATCTCATCAAAGCCATCCTCAGAATAAGAACTCCTTAAAGATTGCGCCGGTAGGGCAAAATATTTTTGATAAACTGTATAATGGAGTACAAGTAAGGAGTTTTTATTCAGAGTAAAAAACAAACCTCTTGAAAAAGTTCCATATCGTAACAAAGTTATTTTCACGTTGATATAATTTATGCGATTCCAGATGATGATTATAATAATTCTGCTAGTAGGGCGAGAGTAATATTATGCCTAGCAGCAAAAAAATACGACGAAAATAATGTTCTTTTAGATTTGACATTATGGTATGTCAATTTGAGTCTAAAAAATACAAAGAGTTTATATTCTAAGGGAGCATTGTCTTTTTTTTTTTAAAATGAAATAAGAGCAGAGCCATCTTATGTGAATTTTTGAACTAAAATTTTGTGCTGTCAAAAAGTCCCTAACTATCAGTTTATGGCACGCTGTCCCTTACACCCTATATTTAGTAGATTTTTTCATCAAATTTTTATTATCTAAGTATCTTGCATGCACCCGTGCGAAGCCAGGGCTGGTCGCGACGCTAGTTATTACCTACTTATTCTGTAAAACAGTAAAAGTCACCTTATTCTTCTTCTTCTATCGAAGTTTAATGTCCCCGTTGCCGACAAAAGACCGATAATAGATAAAAGGCGGTAAAATAATGTAACATGAACTGTCATTGCGTGAATCTCCCATAAATTACTGTCAAAGTTCGATAAAGGCCATTTCTAAAGAAACCAGAGCGCCTATCTTAGGCCAGGGGTCGGCGGACAGATAGGCCAGATATTTATAATGTAAAGTCGTTGAACTGTGCGTTTCCTATCCTATGTTACCGCGTCATAAAAGTGTGACAAATATAGCTTCAAAGCGAGATCACAGAATGCTGCTAGGATGCATGTATGTTTTCTACGTAACATCCTTCCTTGTGTGCGTCCAATGCATTCTCATGCCCCATTAAACTTTGCAATTTACTTAAAATAGTTAACCATGTCATGATATATTATACCACTACACTTTTACAATTTTTTTTATAGATTTTTTTACACTTACAGTGTTATATTATTTCTAAATATATAATATTAGAAATTTATTACAAATGAAAAATAATATAAGTTTATTTCTAATATATCATAATATTTACACTGTGAGTGCAAAAAAATGATATATTATATTAATTGTCGAACATTATTATTATAACACAAAACAAATAAAAAAAACTTAAGTTTTTACCGTGATAATTTTAATGCTAGGATATTTGTCACTTTCAATCACGCTTCAACCACAAGACCAGTTGGGAAGAAAATTGGGGCACATGACAGATTAGGTCCTGGACTAAAAAATAGGTTACTTTTCTCCGGGAAAACCTTAATTTCCACGGGAGAACTCATTTAACACGAGTGAAACCGCGGGCAAAAAGCTAGTTTTTTAATAAATTGCCACTTGAAAACTGGAACATTTTACACGGGCGAAGCTTCGCGGTGCTGACAGCTTGTAAGGTTTTGATTGACGTTGACTCGGAGTTTGATTAATTTCAAAAATAATATAAAACGCCTGTCTGAATGATTGTCAGTTTACAAATGAAAACGAATTTGCATCTGACAATCATTTAGACATTTTTTATATAGGGTGTTAATTTAATTGCGTGCCATAATTTAGGCGGTGTTTCAGTAACGTTAAAATTTTTCTCGGGAGTAGTTTATTCTTTGGAGGTCCCTAGATACTTGAAGGTATTACAAAGAAAATATTTGCCCTTAGCGTAAACATTTATATAAAATGGTCTCTACTACGTCCTAGAGTGTACGAAACGAAACCATTGACGATATTTATCAACCGTAAGTATATTTCTACTCAGAAACTCGGGCTATTTATCAACAAAAGTAATGTTACGTCATATTTGCCAATATGGCGGACAAATACAGGAGCCCCTTTGCGTCCCCGGCAGGCTGGCTGGACGTAAATAATGTTACACAAATCATAGCTAAGGCTGCATACATACACAAAAAAAAAAAAACAAGGTTGTGTTTTATTCTGAAGCGACAGGTTCAATTGTCAAACTTTTATGACATCAATCTCCAGGACTACGACAACATTTTGTCATCGTCTCGTTACGAACTTAGTGAAAAACAAAATACGACGACAAATAATGTCATCACAGGATATGCGGTGTTACAGTCAATAATTCTAAAGTAGTAAAGACTTCACGTACAGTAGCTTCCGATCACGAATCCAAATTTTGGTTTTTTTTTGGAATCAGCGTTAGCGTCGAATAGTACCTATTTAAAAAATTCTATCTTTTCATTTACTTTAAATTAGCAAGTCTATGGTAGTAACTAATTATAATTTTAATATAATAAAATGCCAGTTCCTGTTTACCGAAGCAACATTTACCATCCTATAAATATAAAGATTAAGTAAATTATAAATGCACTTTCGCAACATAACGCAATCTTAAAAGGTAACAACTTATTTCCTGTTCCAGCAAGTAAATATTCACAACAAATTCCCGATTCCCGGCTTTCTTCCCGGCTTCCCGGTAAATATCGGCAGGTCGGTCCCGGGAACAATTTCCTAAGCGTAATAGAAATACTGACCGTCCGTGTCCCGCAGTGACGTCAGACGGCGAGCTTTATACCGGACAAGACTGGTGTGTTGCCCCCCTTATTTTATCTAAAAAAGATTTTAAGACTAAACTTTACCGGTTGAAAAAAAAACGACCAAGCTTTAGGGTTCAAACCCTAAAGTTGACCCTACCCATGAAACTGAACAATTTTCCCAAGAAACATTGGTTGAAATATGAAAAAATAACTCTCGTACAAAATGACGAGTCGATTGGTCAAAATAAGCATTTTTTTAATTATATTTTGACCAATTAAATAGGTCGGTAGGTTCCCAACGCTGTGAGCATGATTTTTCACGTGGTCGTACTTAGAACATACGTAGAAGTCGTACGTAGAAGCAAAATATGGGTTAATTTCTACCTTGGGAAAACATCTTATTACTACCCGAGAACTAATTTAGCCGCGGGTGAAGCCGCGGAGCAGAAGGCTAGTATTTATAACTTCTACTTGAAAATAAATATTTTGATACCTGACAACAACGCAACGCGCCCTCAATAGAGCAAATAAAAAAAAAATGTTTTATTTCAGACCAAATTACATTACAGTCATGTATGCAATTATTTGTCCATATGTTATTATATTATTATTAATATCAGTAAATTGCAATAAATTAAAATAAATTAATTTAATAAGTCAAATGTACATTACTACTAATATTAAATTAAGGTAAGATAAGAATCCTGGATTACTTCCATGCTGGACATACATACTTCCATGATAGAATGTGCCAGCCAGCTGCATCTCCTCCCAGGCATGCTGTAAAAACCAGCTAAGGGATTCGAGGGTTTTATTGTATTGCAATTTAGGCGATGGGCTGACAACCTGTCACTATAGCAGTATACATAATAACCCTCAAAACTTGTCAGACGTGGCGGAACGATCTATGTTTCGGTAGTTTTTGCTCTGCCTACCCCATTAGGGATAGAGGCGTGATTTTATGTATGTATGTATGTATGTAAGATAAGAATCCACCCAATATTTTGGATATGACTCCCAATTAGACCATATATGACCTGGATACACCAAGTGCCTTATTCTACTTCAAATTGATCCTAAATCCGTGTATTTTCTGTCCCTGATTTATGTCGTTGACCCATCTGGGTTCTACGGTGCCCAAACTCGAAAAACTTGAACAAAAATACAGGATGTTAGCTTAGAGTGAACTCGAAAAACGTATACCACGTTTCTGAAAGTATGAGTGATGTATACTTCTATGAGAAATAAGAGCTCATAGTTTTAGACGCGGGGAATATTGGAGCGACAAATATAAATTTAATAATACATTATATACTATCACGCCTGTATCACTAATGGTGTAGGCAAAGCGTCAACTAGCCAAGCTAAGGTCATTCCGCCACGTCTGACAAGTTTCGAGGGTTGCTTAAGAAAGATCTGTATACCTATTTCTGTAGTGATAGGTTGTCAGCCCATCGCCTAAAATACAATATACTGGAGCCCTCGAATCCCTTAGCTAGTTTTCACAACATGCCCGGGAGGAGATGCAGAAGACACATTCTACGTTTTTCTATCGCTCCTAATCCAGCATGGATTTATTGTAAAGTTATTATCGTCTCTTACCTTGAAAAATTATGAATTTATGATAATCTTAGCACCCTGTATGTTATTTCCACCCAATAAGTGGAAAGGGAAACTGTTATTGGTCCTTGAACGGCCCTCGAAGTCAGGAGCCGAAAAACGCACCAGAAATATCGCCCATTCGGCATTCTCCGTATTTGGGAAAGCGTACGGGATGCGATTACGTGTACGGGGAAAACGGGAAAATAAAAAAATCAACAACAATGGCTAATATGTAATAGGATTATATTTTTGGGGCTTTAACGAGATATGGTAAAGAAACGCTGAGTTTTTGTAGAAGCAGTCAAAGTGTGTTAAAGTTAATTTAAGTAAATTAATTTAAAAAATAAATAAATACATACAACAACAGTACCATGAATAACACACTAAAAACATTTTATTTACTTTTACAGTATGTTTGGAAAAGCTTGTAGGGCGCTGTTCCACTAGACGGCACGGCACCGGCACGGCGACGATCACGTGACAATACCGGTGGGAATCGATGACATGCTGTGCCGCTGCCGTGCCGGCAAGTGGAAAAGCGTGTCATATAATTTCATTGATTTCCATACGCTATCTTTTCCATGATACCGTCGACGGTACCGTGCCGTCGCCGTTGCCGGTGCCGTGCCGGCAAGTGGAAAAGCGTGTCATATAATTTCATTGATTTTCATACATTACCTATCTCACCTACGATATCGTCGACGGTACCGTGCCGTCGCCGTTGCCGTTGACGTTCCGTCTAGTGGAAAAGCGCCCATTAAGTACTATGTTTTTTATGCTCCTAGGTCCTAATAACTGGGTTTGTGTTGTAGTTTGTACTTTGTACTCGTACTAAAGGCTAAGGCTAAGGGTTTAGCTAAATCTAAGTAGACAAGCTAGATATTTTGTTGCTCTCAAATAAATAAGAAAAGACTGCTTATTTTTACGCTAAGTGAAAATTACAGCAGATTTTGCCGTCGCGATTGAACGACATCTTCTGTCGCTCTTTTCATCGAGTTTATTTTCAACCAAACCAAGGGAAATGAGTCCATTCTCCACATTTCTTTTCGTTTCCTTTTAAACCCTCCTTGATTTTCGGTAGAGATTTCCGAGTTTTTATTATTTTCATTAATATCTCATTCAAAATTATCACTTTGTTGTCTAGTTCATTAGGCAGGATGAGCTTTTTTGTTTCTTTTAAAAAAGAGCGTAATCTAATAAATGGGGCGGAGGAAAATGGAAAATGGCTGACATCGGCGTTGAGTTGAGTTCTTTTTATTATCTATGTAGCCCTCAACATAATTCTTAAACCACTTACTGGTGAGTTGTTGATTAAATTATTTGGTATTCCTGCTGATGTCTCTTTTAATATTCATTCATGAACTAACTATCATGACACTAAGTGAAACGAAATTCATAAAATTTAACATTATTAGAGTCTAAAAGCTTGTTAGGAGTTTGTTCACTTTTCTAGCTAATTATACAGGGTGTCCAGGAATTAATGGATAACCCTTTAACTGCGGCTAGCTTGACCGATGCCCTACTTGTAAAAAAATTATGACCTCAGTAAAATTGTCACTTTTTTTTTTACCGTAGGAGGTCAAAGACAAAATTTTAAAAATATTTTGCCTAATTTTTTCAATAAAACTTATTTTTTAAATTATTTTCTTATAAATAGGTACTAAAATAATGTATTCATTTTAAGTATCAACTATTAAGGTATATTAAAAAAAATAAAAAACCCAAAAATGTTGATATTTGATGAAATGGCATGAAAATAACTGAGCGTAGGGAGAAAATTATTAAAAAAACGGTTTTTGTACGATATATCGAAAACTGTGACACTTTTACTGAGGTCATAATTTTTTTGCAAGTAGGGCATCGGTCAAGCTAGCCGCAGTTAAAGGGTTATCCATTAATTCCTGGACACCCTGTATAAAAAAGAAATTGGTTGTCTGTAAAGTCGGTTTTTTTAACGTGACATCAACGTCATAACAAAACATTCGGCGCAAAACATTTGACTTTCACTTCGGCTGTATAGGCTTATGTTTCTGAACGAAATTTACTGTATGGGACATGTATGGAACAATCCGCATAACGTTACATTGCCACGTCATGTTACATTGCGTCTTTCTTTTTCGTGCGTGTAGTCGGCGTTCAAAGATTTATTATACTCCATTCGTCTAAAAAATAATAATTTTAGCAATACTAAAACGGTCATTTAGTATGGCAAAAATTATTTCTTAAAAACGAATGGAGTATAGATGTTGTCAACTTTTTCTGATATCTCCCCCAAACTCCACCTTCCACCGCCAACCAAGTTTTCAAACTTTTAAATTATTTAATTTATGAATAAGTCCCCGAACATCTAATAAGGTGACTGTATTAGTTGTTTTCTTGTTACTAACTTATTTTCGGCAGCTGCGTTGCTAAGGGACAAGATCGAACTGTAACTCTACTTAAAACTTGGCTTCTTTTTACGCGACACAAATCTTAGAAGTTTTATTCCGCTTCATCCCTTGGGCCAACAGTAAAAATTATATGAAACCACATCGGAACACTGATAGCTTCGCGATCATTTTTAACAGGGATGTATTAAGTGTCTTCGTGAGGGGCCGTTGACCGGTTGGATGGTGGTCGATATGGATACCACGAAATTGCTTTTTGAATTAAGACGTGAATAAAATAAGAGGTCGAAATATGAAGTCAATAATAAATAGTTTGCTGATTGAAAGTTTCCCATGGTCCCAACAGAAAACTAGTTTTAAGGAACCGGTGTTAACTTTAAACTTAAATATTTAAAAAAACCATCTCAACTTTTCTATATAAAACTAAGACAAACGTTATTAAGAAACAAGGTAACTGACGAAATGAGGTTCTTTGGTTTCAAAAATTAAGCTAGAGTAATTAAATATCCACTGTTTATATTTAGATAGACTTCCATGCTGGACTGGGAGTAATAGAAAAACATAGAATGTGCCAGCTGCATCTCCCGGGCATGCTGTAAAAACCAGCTAAGGGATTCGAGGGTTTCAGTGTATTGCAATTTAGGCGATGGGCTGACAACCTGTCACTATAGCAATATTCAAAATCATCTGTAATAAACCTCAAAACTTGTCAGACGTGGCGGAACAACTTTTATTTAGGTCGTTTTTGCTCTGCCTACCCCATTTGGGATAAAGGCGTGATTTTATGTATGTATGTATGTGTATTTAGATACCTAAAGATTCAAATTTCACTAAAATATACTGTTGTCTTTTCAGCCCTTTACCTCCTTTTTAAGTCCACTGACTTATGCATAAAAATTTGTGGTGAGAAATTGTATCCGACGACGTACGTTTTGATCTCAAAACACGCATCGCAATGAATAACAAAAAGTCTAGGACGGCGCAAAAGCTTCTTAGGCCTTTTATCGAAAATTCCTAAGTTGTGCCCGATCCTAAGTCCCTCTCTGTAACCATGCTTTATCCCAGGCGTGTTTGGAATTAAATAGAAGGATTATGGTGGGGGGTAGGAGAGGGCGTAATCCCCTTAAATAAGGTCTGTATTTATCACGGATTACTCCAAATATATCGAAATGAACTTGGAAAACTGTTCGCGGATTTTTCTTTCATTGCACGCATCGTGGCTGAGTTACTTCAAAATGGAATCCTCCATTTGAATAATCCATTGGATTATCGAGTTTTTCGAAGAGATACATTTCTTTTATAAAAAAGGACGAATCAAAAATTATATTTCTATTTTGGTATGACCAACGCGATTCTACAAATTTGACAAGCTGCTGCTGCATGCAATGGCATATGTTGTTAGTATTATTACGAGTATTTGTTTTACTTGTGCTATCTAGTTTTATACAGTTTTGCGATTTCAATCTCAGAATAAAATTAAATTTCCTTATATTACGTAACTTTCATTTCAAAGCTCAATATATTGCACGTAGCTGGATATTGATTAAATATATATCTGCTCTCCTTATGTAACTACAATATATGCAATTCGCCTTGTTAAAAAAAAACATATTTATTTTATATTTTTGTCTTAAGACTTTAGTTTTGTCTTAAGGGCTGGAGGCTCTAATCTATGCCCTTGTGGGTTGTGGCAAGCTTGTGGCTAAAGTGACAATAGACAACACCTTTGAATAATAGCTTGTGGTAATAGGTATTGCCAGCTCTATGATTTAAGGTGCGATAGTTCAGTTGCTTTTACAGACTTGTGTATTTTGAAATCTTCATCAATTGCATGGCATGTAATATTCAAATACTTTATTCTCGATGACATACTCTACCTTAATGTAATTCTAGTTTGCATCAGCTGTAACTGAGTGTTTAATTAATATCATATAATTTCGACTGAAGTTTCAGTTGTACACTTTTATGAGTAGAATCATTTAGGTATATTTTCGTGACTAACGTGTAAGTATAACTTGCGTTAGTATGTATAATCTAGAAACGACCGCCTAAGTAAAAAAAATTACCATGATAAATATTCTTTCTTTCACTTCCTTGTAAACGACAATAGCAGAAGTACTTACCAACACAACCATCAAATCTGGAACGATCATCCCATAAACTCATAAAATTGTCAAGGGCGCACCCTCGCGTTCCGAATGGGGTTTATGACAAACACTTTATAGGTAGGCCCTTATTTTATTAGGGTCCGACCACATCGCCTGTTGCTCGTGATTTAATGACGTCACCTTTACGACGTCATCAACTAGAGGACACTTTATGACTGGTTTATGGATTAGAGGATTTCACTTATGACTGCTCATACATCTTCTGAGTTAACACATTGTAAGGTTGCTTTAGGCAGAAACTATTTTATATAGGTACCTATCAATGTTTAGGCAGAGAACTGTAAATTATAGATTTCTTCGTATTACTTATTTCAAACAAAGGGTGTATAGTATAGTACAGTGGTCGATTCGTAAACGCACAAAATAACAAAATCTTGACAAAAATGGTCACCTGAGAGAACAGAAAGGAGCGGCAACAATTTTGGTTAATATTTAGTTAAGTCATGCTCTCCGCGAATCGATAGCAATGTCCCGAAAACGAACTGAACAACTTTCCAAGTGGGGCTTTAATTTGACAGGCACTTTTAAAGAAAAGTCATACAAAATTGACAATCAGTTGATTTTACTGTATTCTCTTTCTCCAAGATATTTCCATCCAATATAAACATAATTATATTAAATCACGCCGTATTGTATGCGAAACTTTTCAAAGCAAACCAAAATATGAAACAAAGTTTAGAAAATTAACCACCACGTGGGTAAACTTCCTGAACATACATTCTCTCCAACAATATAACATTGTTATATTTTCCTATACTAACATGATGAAATTCCATCTTCGAGTATGAATTAATACTCGAAGACCGGCGATTTGACTAATGAAACTGAACAACATTCCTCTTGGAACATGATCACCTAAAAAATGATAAAGATCTTCCATTACAAAATGATTCAGCCGCCATTTTGTTGGAAAAGCGCATTTCATCTTTTTTTTTTTTTTGTAAAAGCTTTTCCGTTCTCCGCTCCGCTCTATAGCCTTAAAAAAACCCTTTGTTATTATTATAAAATAGCGTGTAAGTAAGATAAAATATACAAAGTGTTACCCTTAAAGTTACGCTGACAACGTGTAACAATATTTTCTTTAAAATTCATCCGAGAGTTAACACAAATTCTTATAAGACTTTATCCCGTAAGGACTTATTATAATTCGGGTTCCTCAAGAATAACTCCTCAACTCGGTCCCGGCTGCGGTTCCGTACACCAATTTGCATGGAAATTCGTAAGCATATGCCGCCCACGATTAAATAGAATACTAAAGACGTGTTAGACAAATTCGAATCATCTATCTGAACTGTAGTTTGTTTTGGTTGTGTGGAAATGCTTTCCTTTCACATTGTGTCTAGCTCATTACTGGTTAAAACTAGACTCGCAGATGATTTATAAGCGCGGCGGGCGCCTAGACAAGAGTCAAAAGTAAAACCCATTGCATATGATAAAAAAGTGCTGACAAACGCAACCTTCTAAAATTTTAAATAGGAAAGAATTAATTTACGGAATAAAGAGTTATATTCGTTCTTATTTAGACTTAAGTTCTTACGATTTCGCAAATTGCATTAACTGGTGAAGTAAAGTCAGCTACAGACACAGAATAATAATATTATATAACTAACGATACAGAAATTTCACTCCCCTACAATACAACGCCCGCTCAATTAGCGAAAAACACGCACATAAGTACAAGTGTAGTAAACGTGTTAGGGTTGCTTCCGCGCGACACAATTCGGAGCGAGACAACGAGTAAAGAAGGCAGATATTTTGTACGTTCACCGAGACGATTGACAACCCGACCACTTTAGGCCGGCCGTTCGGGCGGCCTTATATTATATGTAAAACGGTTCCGTACCTAAAATGCGGAGTGAAACAGGCCTGCTACAGATTAAATGTTTTTTTTTTGAACATCTTTCTACATGAAACGTTTTCAACACATCTCTAGTTTTCTTAGTCATCATATTCCGATGATTTTCTTCGTAACTCCACACGAGTTTCTTGATTAATATGGGGATGAAGTTAAATTAAATCTGACTTTGAGCCCACTTTGACTGTTCTCATGTAAATCATTTATTTTTGTTTATTATGCTAATCAAAATTTACTGGATTCGTTCGTTGCCACAACGCGTTGAGTTTAAAATAATGCCATTATTTTTGGCCTTTCTGAGTTTTGTCAGAATGCGTTTTGATCGTTTTGAGAAAATCTGTAAGACGCATTTACGAGTTTTAGTTGTGAAATATTTCTTTACTTTTGTCCACACTATCAGGGTGATCCAGCCAGCCTGCGTTATCCTAACTAAACAAACTGAATTTTAGCTTCATAGACAGACAATGTTAACTTTTCTGTTATTCACTGCTTCTTTCTTTGATTCTTTGTTCAGGAATAGTGTTGAGACTAACAAATTGACAATAAGATAAACGGTGTTTCCACCAGAACACTAAACCAATTGTTATCTGGAATTCATTTGTAATCGGCAGGAACTCTGACTTGGTGTAGTGTTGTTGCTTTGTCAGTATTGATAGTTTGTCGATGAGAAAAATAGTCTGTAATATGAATAATTGTAATTTGCATGTTTGTTTATGGAATTAAATATAATATATTATGAAATATAAGTAGAATTCGATATTCTTTTCATTGTTATACTAGCTTTCCGCGGTTAACCCTCGCCGGTTTCTCTTACGTCTGGTCTGGACTGGACAATTTTTTCACGTAAGAATGAGTTATATGTCCGCCGGTAAACGTGGTTAATAATATTGTGTCATACATAAGAAAGGAGAAGATCTTTTTTCTTCTATTGAAATAAAGCCAGTGAAATAATTCGCACATGATATATGAGATAATCCACCTTAACTTAAGTCACACGGTGTGCAACGCCCTCTGCAATAGCAGTAGGTGTTCTATTACTTACTTATAGGCTACGGTGCTAAGTAGGTCGTATGCTTAAAAAACATAACCCTTCCTTGAAAGTCGGGTAAAAAAAAATAGATTTTCCAAAAAAAATAAAAAAAACCTACATCACAGCGAACTCTAACTTTCTAATGGAAAGATATTTTGAAATCGCTTCACAGAAGTTTCTGAGTGAAGTATAAATTCTCGTATAACTTTATCGATACGTTTATAGTACAAAGTGTATTGACTTCTCCAACACTAGTTGGGTCATTAATCTTAGGTTAAAGTTGAACGGGATCCAAGTTGATTGTCAATCGATTAGGGAACCAGGCGGCTTACTTTCAAATTATAATGGCTTCCGATCTGAGTTGAATAACTATCCCGGAAATTCCAAGTTTGATCTCTCGATTGTTGGAAAATATTATTCCCTTATTATAGTGGTTTCTACTGTGCTCGTGGTCATATGGTAAGTATTTATCGTGGTCACGGTTAATTTCGTAGATAAGCCGTTGAAAACTTTTACAGCTCGGTTGGCCACTAACCTGCCAAAAGACTAATCTAGGATTGGGTCTGGTTTCGTTTCCCTTCTGGGTTGCGGAGGTTAGACGGCGGTCGCTCTGTGTAAAACTACCTCGTTCAATCCCCTAGGTGAGGTAGCCGACCCCGGATTCTACTATCCTTGTCTCTTGTGGACGTGAAATTTCTTTTAACTGCGCAGGAACTATGTTTTCTGACAACATCGTATCACCTATGGTCTTCGATCTTTTGCCTGTTACCTAGTTGTTCAGATTGGCCACTATAGTTCCCATGTAATTGGAGTTTTTTTTTTTCACAACAACGCAGCCTATATTCTATGCTTGTTAGCGATTGGCACTGTATTTAAAGTATCAATAATTTGGGACTTGATGTAATATATCTAGCAGATATCAATATAAAAATCTGATTTGAGTGACGAGGGTCTGTTTGCACCGGGAAGTGACGCGACGCGACGTGAAGATGCTTGAAGATGCAACTCGTTGTACCAAGAAGTCTAACGCAAGAAGTGATAGCCTGCACCGCGCTGCGAGGTTTTTTCGAGTTCTTTCAATGAAATGTTTATCTTATTGCATAGTAAATAAAGTTTTATATTGTGTCAAGCTCTCGAAAACTGCGCGCCACGTCGCGTCGTGTAGCTTCCCAGTGTGAATTGACCTCAAGACCTCGCTTTTTCACCACAATTTCATGATACATTTTTATAATTGAACATTTTATGTAAAGTAACGTTCAATTACGCGGTATAATGGGTCTGTTAAACCGCGATCTTTTCCACTCCGCAATATTACGCGGAAAATTTCCATTTTTCAATCTCATAAAGAATATGGTATGCAAATGAATGCAAACTAAATGAAGCGATACTTCCACGTCTGAATAAAAAGCGCTAAATGGTTAAATTATTAATAACTACAGTATTGACGACCCGCGTAGCCTAGTTGGCAGTGTATCTGCCTGCTACGCAGAGGGTCCCGGATTCGATTTCCGCCAGATATTTGATTGATGAATTTAAATGGTTATTTCTAGGTCTGGGTTGTTTTCTGTATGTCCGTCCATGGCACCCCGATACAGAGAATCCTATTGGGCGATATGTGTGTGATTGTGTATTTCTTACAACTTGATCTTTCAAACAAAGTCTACTAATATTATAAATGCAAATGATGAAATTTGGCACACATGTATGTCTGACATAGCAATAGCATATGAATTTATTACCTTTTACAAGCATTTGTTAAAATTATTATCATGCTTTGTGTATGTTTTAAAATTAACAACATGCTACCAACAAGCTTAGGCAAAATGATCATAAAGGTCAGTTCACTCACACCGCGACGCGAAGCTGCTTGATTGAAGATGCTTGTCATATGTACCACGAAATGACAGGCGACGCCGCGCGGCATTTTCGAGTTCTGTCAATGAAATGTCTATCTTTTTGCACAGTAAATAAAGTTCTGTAGCTATTAGATATATCATCATCATCATTATCATCAGCCTGTATCAGTCCACTGCTGGACATAGGCCTCTCCCATGGCACGCCACTCAGCTCGGTCTTCAGCCGATCTGATCCAATTTCTACCCGCCTTCTTACGAATATCATCGTCCCATCTGGTTTCAGGACGTCCTACATACTACGTTTGCCTTGTGGTATCCACTCTAGAACTCGTCTGCTCCAGCGGCCATCGGTTCTACGACAGATGTGACCAGCCCACTGCCATTTCAGCCTACTAATTCTCTGAGCTATGTCGGTAACTCTGGTTTTATGTCGGATAACTTCGTTTCGTATCCGATCTCTCAGAGAAATATTAGTTAAATCAAGCTTCTGAAAAGTGCGCGCCGTATAGCGTCACGGCGCTACGTGGTATGAACTGACATTATGTCAAGCTAAAGTTACATTTTCTACCGCTAATTTTGTTTTGTTTGATCACTATCCCACTTGTCTTCCCTTAGTTAGAAATTATGTTTGTGTTGCAATATCCTTTACCGTTATTGGTATTACAATAATGAGCTTAAGTTGTTCTGTCCTAATCTCTATTACAATTCCCAGTCTAACGATGATTATTAGGAGTGTTTATACAAGTGTTCAAAAATAGCTGACCGTATTTTAGGGTGTGATTCTACCCATGAAACTGAACAACTTTCCCCAAGTAACATAGGTCGAAATTCTTTCAGGAAAAGAAAATATATTTTGAATTTCTCTTACAGCATTATACTGACCTTTATATTAACAAAATAAACTAAACTAAACTAAAAAAGTGAAAGAGAAAATTCTGCAAATAGTTGAAGTAGCAAAAAAGTGTTCGTTTCGTAGTACACGTCTCAAAACTTTGCCTACAATGTTGCTAAGTAGGTATAGCCAAATTGTATCGCTGAGATTTCGCAGTAAAACATGTTAATTTCCTTCCTTGAAGTTTTAACACGTGTTCGGAACTTCGTTTTCGCGTTCTATCGGCAGCTACCTCATTAACTTATAAAACAGCTTATCCAGACGTGTTCAAAGTGTGTTCAAATAAGCAAACTCAGACTTGACTTGGAGTAGATACCGCAACTCTCTTCTTCTTCCTCCTCTGCTACTGAAGGTTAGCCGCAAGCTTCGCTTATTTCCTCTGTCTCTCGCCAGCCGAATAAATCTTCTAGGGCCTGGTTATGCCTATCTGCTGCGGATACAAAAAGCTCCAAGTATTGGAGTTTTGAGTCCGGTAAAAGCCAGTCGTCTCGGTCTACATTCGGTCGATGTAGATGCGGTCTACTCTTAGTCGAAAAAAAAATAATGTAATTTTTCTAGTATATAAGTGAGATAGGTACGAAAAACATGCTTGCTTCTTAAAGAGATTGCTTGATCTCCTCTAAAATTGATCTGAGAAAGCAAAGTTGCTCGTTATTGCTTAATGAAGCGTATTACCTTGGCATAGAGAGTTGGACTCAGATTCAGAGAATGTACCAGTTATTATATTTTAACTTCGGGATTAAGTACTATTCGACAAATTTTCGCGGGATTCGGGTGTATGAGCGATAGCGGACATAGAAGGTGACTCTTATGAGCTGTATAGCTAATTTGTAGGTATGAATTCTTTTTTTGCATTTTTTAATTATCTTCTTCTATCTGGTGGGTCAATAATTCAACGAACGACCCAATCAACCGTGGTGTCAGAGTTTTTGAACCGCCTAATCACCGCTAATTTAATAAGCCTCGACGTTATTTTTGACTATCAAAGAAAGCTACCGGGATCGACGGCTTTGCGAACCCTCAGAAGCGCGGAATCCTTTTTCTTGACAGACAATCATCAACAAATTCTGAGCCTGCATTATCCTTACCAAACGGAGCAAAATCTCATAAACTGACAAAGTGATAAATATTAACCCTTTATGGCATACGAGTCCAAATATGACCACAATTTTTTTATTAGTTATTCTCACTCAGTAAAGGTAACTAAACAAAAATAAACTATCCAAAATGGGTGGTCATATTTGGACTCGTATGCGTTAATGGTTTAATTTCCTGTGAGTATCGAACCCGCACTAAGACCTTCCGGAGCAGGAACCCATGGCTCATACGACTAAACCTTAGATGCAGTTTGCACGGGTTTGTGGTTTGGTAATATTCCTTTGAAGGAACTAAGTAGTGAAGGAGCTAATGTTGAAACCTAATCCATACATTGGGGGCAATTCGTATACGCACAAAGTCACTAAATCTTGACTAAAATGGTCACCTGTCTTTGTCTATCCTGAGAGAACAGAAAGGGACGGAAACAATTTTGGTTAAGATTTAGTTTAATCATGTCCTCAACGAATCGATAGCAATATACCTACTCATCTCCGCGAAATCTTACGAATTGAACTTGCCGAAAATGGTAAAACAAACTTCGTAATGTTCCGATTAATAATTCAGTAGGCCTATCGAAGCAGAGCCTTATACATTATGAAGTACCTTGATGTTGTTTCAGTGGATATCGATTTGATGATGTCTACGTGTTCAAAGAATTGTATGATTTGATTAGGTAGGTACCACTTATAGATAACTGTAATATCCGCCCCATGTATATTTTACCCCATATTAATTAGATATAGTTTAACCTGTGAATTTTCGTTTGGGAATAATCACCGGAGTCCGACGGCGCCAAAAAGGTTGCTGTGTTCCGTCGGTGCGTGAGACTACCAGTGCCTTAACAGGCGTCTTCAAGGTTAGCTCGCTCCATCGTCAACTCTGTCACGGTCATCGCTGACCTTTGTGTCTAGAGTTAAGAGCTAACCCATTCCAAGTAAAAAAAAAAATGTATTTTCTTGTGACATAACTTCCTAAAGAAGTTTCTATGCTTTTACCATTTTTTTTAATCAAAATTCGTACTGCCGCCGTTGAGGTAAAATCGCGTTAATAGAAAATTACGTATTGCTGTAGTTATAGAAACGAGATGATTTTCCCGTGCTAAATATCTTCCATTCCCACGAGATATTAAGTACTTCAATATGCGACTGTAAGATGGCGGAAATCAACTTTTTATTTCATAAAATAACATCTATATTTGAACCAGATCTGAACAAGGCTTGTTAGTACTGTAATGATTTCGTTCATTATTTTATTTGGAAAGTCTAAACAAAGGGGAACAAAATAACGTCGTTAAATAAGTATCTATACTTAGAAATCTTTTTTATTTCTGTTGGATCAAGACATCAATTTTTGGAAGTCAGTCTAATGTTAGAATTTCATCGCTCCAAATTCACAGAATGGAATTAATTTGGCATGGGTACAATGTCATGTTAGATCTAGGAATCAGACAAGGGCAACTTTTATACTGCAGGAAAACTTATTTAGCCCCGGATAAAACCGTGGGGTGGAAACAATGGGGTGGAAAGTTATTTAATTACCTATAATTATTACTTTCCGCTAATACAGGCAGATAAAAAAAACAATTAAAGACAAGATTTAATAAACATTATCTTGAACATGGTTTTTTCTTATTTTTTTTTCATTTCCTTATTTTATAAAAGTTTGACGTTGTGCTATAAGGGGCATGGTAAATAGGAAGAGGTGCGGCGCCGGTGCGTCGCCGGTGTGTCGTTTTTGTATAGAAACTTCAAATCAAGCTGCGCTGCGCAGACATAAATTACATACAAAATCGGCGCATCGGCGACGCACTGGCGATGCAACGGCGCCGCACCGCTTCCTAAATGCCATGCCCCTAAGGATTTTCTGACAATTTCTGAAAATGATTACGGACCTTATGCCAATAACATTCCCAATGATACCACAAAGGTTACAACTAAAAAAATACTATACGGAGTGTAAGGGACAGCTTCCCGCAAACTGATATGATAGAGGTTGCTCAGCAACAAAACTGAAAATCTTACGCTAGGGCTTTTTTCAGGAAATGAAAATTTGACTTTCCTATAAAAATTACCACCTCGATCAGACAATTTGTGTGGAAAAGACAATTTTTTTTTCTTTCCTGAAAAAAAAAAAACCGAAAGTTGTTCAGTTTCGTTGACTGAGCAACCCCTATCAGTTTACGAAAAGCTGTTTCTTACACCCGGTATAGGCGCCTTTAACTCAACACATTCACCAACATGCCCTAAAGTAAAAAGCCGCACTGACAAAAATGTCATTTTGGCGTAATCTTAAAATATCGTGATATCGGTGTAAAATAGGTGCGTTGTCATAAGAAAAGGAGATAATAGCTCAATATCATGCCATTTTTAAAACGTGTAAGATGTAATCAAATTATTTGGGTAATTAAGGTAATATTATGATGCTTATCACCTTAAAAACTGGTCACTTAAAATAATATTATTTTCTTCATACAACAACACTCAGTAATCGTAAATAAAACACTTTCTTACAAATTTGAATGATACTCATAATTTAGATTATATTTATAAAATACAATGAAAGTGTCACCGTATTTAATGCAGATTTCATATTTTATATGAAGACGTATCTCTTAAAATATACTGAAGTCACCATATTGTAGGTAATAGGGTAGAATACTATAATACGATTACTGAAAGTCATATTTAAGAGGACCTTCATCAACTTTTGTATGATTCCTACAAATTTACGATGACACTAATCAACTTTCTGAGATTTCCTACTACATTAGTATTTCTTTTAACTTCCCTGAGGCGGGATGGTAAATGAGAATATTATAATCATAGAGATTCTTCCATGCTGGACTGGAAGTGATAGAAAAACATAGAATGTGCCAGCTGCATCTCCTGCCGGGCATGCTGTAAAAATCAGCTAAGGGATTCGAGGGTTTCAGTATTCTAATTTAGGCGATGGGCTGACAACCTGTCACTATAGCAATATACAGATCTATCTGGAATAACCCTCAAAACTTGTCAAACGTGGCGGAACGATCTTTGATTAGGTCGATTACGCTCTGCCTACCCCATTAGGGAAAAAGGCGTGAATATATGTATATGTATGTATGTATGTAGAGATATACAATTTATTTTAAAAAGATTTTGTTGCTTATAGTGTTCATACTTACAATAAAAACATAACAGAATTATAATTTAAAGTTCTGAGCTCGCAGTGCGCTCTAATTAGATGATGCGCTATTTATAAATTAAATTCCTACGTCATTAGGTTGATGAATTATGTATATTTGGCCATACTCGAGCTTCTGATTACGCACAAATAATCCGAGAGATGTCGCTGTTAGTATCTGAAACGCGGTATCGTTGTGTTCACGGCGTTATCATAAGTAAGCCGGAGCGGTTGGTATCGGTAACTCTGGTTTCCCTTCAAAACGTATAAAATAATAGGTCATAACCCAAAATAAGAGGAAATAATAATATTTGGCATGACACCACCGGAGATGTGATGACGTCGTCACGAAATAGTAAGAAAAATAATAGGTCATAACCCAAAATAAGAGGAAATAATAATATTTGGTATGATACCACAGGAGATGTGATGACGTCGTCACGAAATAGTAGGAAAAATAATAGGTCATAACCCAAAATAAGAGGAAATATTAATAGTTTGGTAGGACATCAATGGAGACGTGAGCACGTCATCACAAAATTGTAGGAAAAATAATAGGTACCTCGGGTACATACCACGAGATATGAGGAAATGGAACATAAACAGTAGGAACATAATTAAGTAATGCATACTCATCCCACTAAATCCATGATGATATGTCCTCTTAAATGCCGTTATCATCAGCAACAGTATTATCATCCTTATTTTTGGTGATGTCAGTATGCTCCCTACTTTACGTGAATTCATCATGTTTTAAGCTGAATTCACGTCATCTATCATTATCAGTTTTTTCAGTGCGGTTACAATATTTTATCTCCATAAAAAAAAAACACACTGGGCCTGGTTCATTGTACTTAGGGTCAAGTACCTTACGCGGTGATTTCAGGGTTCATCGCACCTCTGATAAGAAATGTAATTTGTGGTTAAAATGTTGGTAACCTCTGTTTTGATTGATGTATAGGAGTGACTCAAGTTTTTACTGGAGTAGGCGGTATGGTCAGCCAAATAACTTTTTCATCGCAGGGCAAAGGAATTTGGTATTGCTTATGTATAGTTTTTTCCAATGTTTAAAGATTTGTTTATTGTGATGCTACTATTCTAATGTGATTAAGATTCATATGGTGATGAAATATTTATAACTATAGGTAAAGGTGCGTCTTTACCGGATTATTTTATTGCTCGCGAACGAACGCTCGCTGTGAAGACGCACCTTTTTGTAATAATACTACGTAATTACGTAACAAGTGATAAAAATGTGTAGCATAGAACTAACTGGTAAAATAAAGTTTTCAGCGGTAATAGTAAACAAGCACGTAGTTTATATTTCATAGTAAAACCATTTCGAATTGCTTTATTATGATACCTATACATACCGTGATATTAAAAAAAAAAAATTATACAGGCTCCTACACACTATGCCACCGGCAATGCTGCGCGGGCTGCATGCACGTCGGCATGCTTTGAAAGAGGGGCGCGTGGCTCGTGCGTGGGGCAAGCCGCCGGGCATAGTGTGTAGCAGCCTTCAGGATATTTAAAACTTAGATATTTTGACTTAGCTAAGTATTGTTGTGTACTGTTTTGCAGACTGTACTGTACTTTTATTATGAGTAAATTATTGATAGATAATCTTGATTTCTGTCTAGTAAACTGTCAGTCAACTTATTGGATATAATTATGGGTGGCATGATAAAATAGATTCTTTAGATAGATTGCTTTTTTTAGCATAGGATTAGTCAAACATCTATGATACTTACACACTGCTCATTAAAATTAAATAAATTCCTCTTTATTAAGGATACTCTTAATCTATAATAATTTCCTGTACCTAGGATGCCTATAAGTGGAATTGGAGCTAATAATCAGCCATAAAATTTTAAGTACCTACCTACCTTCCTTATCTGCGAAGATTTTGCTTCTGTCATAATATTTATATGTATTTATTCATCGTTAAATGCGTACATACATTCCGTATAATAGAGCTTCGCATTATCCCTAAGGTTCAATGTCTTCCCTTAGGTCACTAATTTCACGTTTCACCCGGCGCGTCTCTTTAGCTCATTGGTAAATAAACCAGGGGTAGTGAGTTCAAACCTCACAGGAGGCACTGAACAAGTCTTTTTGAATTTTCTCATTGCATTTTGCTGAGTGATATTTGGGACAACAGAAGAAAAGTGCTACTTATTTCAATTTTTCCAATGAAATCATAAAAATGAAAAAAAAATCATAAAAAAAAGGATATGCCATCCATCTCACTAAGTACTGTAAGTACTGTACGTAGTATATTATATTACTCCATGTACTTATAGTACCTATTCTTTTATTTTAAACCATACCCATGACCGAAGCTATAAAAAAATTAATAGAACACTTGATTCACTTCAAATTCTGAAAGTTTATTTGCAAACCAATCTTTCCATTTATTTATTTGCAAAATAAATTGATTTTATACATACTTACCATTACTCATGCAACGCGTTCCCTCTTGAAACTTAAGTTTACACTTATATTTCAATGTTATTAAAGCAGCAGAATGCCGGGCTGGTGTAATACGAAAAGTCCGTTTTTATGACGTTGAAACTTAATTATTCTGCAGGCAGCAGCAAGCAAAGCTGTTTAATAGTTTAAAGAAAACTACAATTTTATTGTTTCTCTCGGCAGATTAAAAAACTTGCTAGCTTGAACCGGCTCAAAATAACAACTTCTCTTTTGTTTCAGAGCTGAACGGAGGCAGCGGAATGCTCTGCGTAGAAACAGGGATCCATTTTTGAAAATTTAAAAAGTTATTTTTCTTTTTCGTGCCAGTGCGTTTGGTTTCGACGAGAAAATCTGGCCGGTGATTTTTTGACGTTTCAATCTTCAGTTTTTTGAGTGGCCAGTGTGTTTTTTTTTAATTAAAATGTTGCGCTATTGGTTGTGTTTCGCGAGTGTGGTGTGCCTGGCAGGGTTTTGTGGTGCGAACTACTGTAGGGATGCCAACCTCTGCTGTCCGGGCCGCGACAGTTCCTGTGTGGTGCAGAAGGCGCATCAAAACGCAATCATTGGGGACTTGACCGACAAACCCTGTTACTGTGACCACGCTTGCCTCAAGCTTGGAGACTGCTGTCCTGATTTCAGAGAAACTTGTGGAGGTAAGACTTAATTCCTTCTTGTCCAAAATAATCTTTATGTATAATATTTGTAGGTAGTACTCTTTTCAGGGCAATTAGAGTTCTAGAGTATTAATTTCTACAGTTGATTGTGGTTTCCAGACGCTGTTAATATTCTGGTCAGCTCCTACAAGGAAGCTACGAATCAAAAAAGTAACTACTAACTTATTTAAAAAGGTAATAATGAAGCTGTTTCCGAGTACGTGGGAGAAAAGTAAATTTACCACCGCATAAAGCCACATTCTGCATTCATGATCGTGTTATAACTTATTCACATGCTAATTACAAAGCTAGCTGTTCCGGAAATGGGCACCCGAATAAACGAAAATACCATTTTATTTACGGATTCTACTTTTAAGGGAAGTATTGGTGCGTACCATTGAAAAGAGACAGACCTATGGTATCATTGACGGCTAGATATAGGGAAATAAAGTAACACGCAACATAATATTTTTATTCGTTTTATTTTATTAGGACAAAATACACATAATAGGTTGCTTATTTATTTTATTTATTTCTAGACACGATTATTTATTTACTTTTAGCAAGTGTGCATACACAATTCATTCCTTATTGTTTCATAACCCTGTGAATACTTTGTAAAACCACTCGTTATGTAATCACATGTATAATCCTAAAAAAACACGTTCAATATCAGTACCAGAGCCCGTATTTCGGTGGCTTTTCATCTGCGTACGCGGGTTATTTTCTGTGTAGTAATAAAAACGGCTAATCCGTATGTAATGCGGACTGATCCGCACGGATGAACGGGACCGTTTGACACGAGTGTACGAGAATTTTTCGTATTTTTTGTAAACGGGTTTCATATAATTTTGCATTTATATTGTTACGTGCTCGACGTTTCGTCACAGACGATGCGGGCTTGAGTTACGGGATTGGAAGAAATTATACGCTTATGCCGATTTACAGACTTCTGCTTTATTAAAACTTCGACTTACAAACGTGCGACAGCGCCCACGTAGCTCGACTAACGGCGTGATTTCTGTCTTCAGACCAGCAAAGTCCCAGCGTCCGACACTCACAAACTTCCGTTGTCGCGCAAAGTTTCACACTGTCCACACTATTTCAACGTACACAGCACTTGTTTGTGCGACTGTACACACTACACACTTTAGTCACTGACTGTATTTTGACTTTTCACCACTTTTACTTTTACTTTCTTTTTCCTCTTCCTTTTTCCACTTCGAACCACTTAAAACTCAGAACTCAGAACTGGCGGCTGGCCGGCGTTGTTCGGCTTATATAGCCCTAGAATTGGTTCTAGAACATTCAATTTCGATAGTCATTTCAACATTCATTTCGATCGTCTTGATTCCAGAACCTTCCTTTAATTTCGCTGTTCAACTCTTTTTATCGTCTGTCTCACTCTAGATTTTCTATTTCTTTCACTCATTCGCTTCCAGAAAATGCCATACAGAATTTCTACAAAATTCTAACAAAATCTCGATGCATCCCGACGGGGCTCGAACCATGGCCTTAGTGCGTGGCAGACCGCCATACAAGCCTTCGCGCCAAAGCATCAGTTGTCAATACTGGCGAATTTCGGGTTCTCATGGAAGTTTTGACAGCCAACCATAGGTGACGTGACGACGGAGTATTTGACAAAGAGTTTGAATACCAGGGTCGTCACACTGCCCCCCTCTTAGAGCTGCTCGTCCCGAGCATCGTTACTGCCGTAATACTTCGCCAGCGTCATAGGTTTTCTTTGCCTCCCTGCTTTTCGTTTGCGAGTCCTTTATAGCTGCGCAACTTGTACACTTCCGGCACCAACCCTCGACGTCAGCTCTGCAGCTTGGCCAGTAAAACTTTTCCTTGATCTTCAACAATGTCTTCTTGACTCCCAAATGTCCACCAGGTCCATTATGAAGAGCTTGCAAAACATTCTTTACTTTTGAACGAGGTACCACTAGTTGCAAATGCGCGTCCTCACCATCCGACGATTCGCATTTCCTATACAGGAGTCCATTATGCATTGTAAGGCTCTTCCACTTTTCCCAAAGACCTTTCGTCACAGCACTATACTGAGCAATATCTTTCCAACTTGGTCTATTGCCAGTACGCAACCACTTCAAAATTGGTCTAATGTCAGCATCGTCTTCCTGATCCTTTTTCTTTACGTCATTACCCAATGCCACGTCTACTGGGTTAGTCCTTATTTCCTTTTCATTCTTGGCCCAATGTTTGCAATCTTTAACGCTTGAACGTTCTGTAAGTACATCTCCTTTACCATGAAGTTTTCCATCCATCACTAACTTACTTCCATCGTAAGTTTTCTTGATGGAGACTTTTGACCTCCACGAGACATCATCATCTTGACGGTTTTCACTCCTTGAGCAGTTACTTCGAATATGACCCCGTTGCCCACATCCGTAACACAAGAAGTTCAATTTTCGCCGACGCGAAGGCAAGTGTCCTGAAGTTGTGACTTCCCGCAGAAGTACGGCGCGAGAGCTATTCCGTACAGCTTCCACTTCCAACGCATGGGCCAGAGCTTCTTCCATGTTCTTGTGGTGCTTCAGGTGAACCGCAATTCGAACTTCTGAGTCACGTATTCCGTCGATGAAAGTCTGGAGAAGCATGCAATTGATCATCTCTGGAGACGAACGGTATGCTCGACGAACGAGTTTTTCGACTTCTACGTACCACTCCTGGAGACTCTCATTCATGCGCTGCACGCGTTCCCTGAGTTGCGCTCGATAGACATGTTCCAAATGATTGTCACCATAACGCGCTTCCAAAGCATCGAACAGGGCCCTAAAGCTGAGCTTTCCTCTCATTCCAACGATCTCCAATACTGAGAGGGCTTCGTCCCGAAGAGCCAACGTAAGCGCAGGTTTTGCTTCATCTTCACTCCAACCACACGCCTCCATAATTGCCTCAAACTGCATCTTGAAAGCGGTCCACGATGTAGTCCCATCGAATTGAGGAATCTTAACTCCTTCAAATGCACTTAATACCGCTGATGGATGACTGCTTAGAATTGACACCTCCTCCCGTAATTTGGAGATCTCGTCTTCAATGGCTAAGACTCGTTGCTCCATCTTGTTTAACCCTTTCTCAACGGCTTCTACCCTTTCTAGAGCTTTCTCAAAACCCTTTGCAAAAATCGATAAATTTTCTTGCATAGCGTTCAGAAGCTCTTCTTGATGGCGCGCTTTTTCTTCTTGACGGCGCGCTTGTTCATTTTGCCGCCACGCTAGTTCCTCTTGGCGGCGAGCTAGATTTACCATCGTTTGTTTTATTTCTAGCATGAGGTTTCCTCGTTCAGGCGTTGAACCAACGTCTCTACCATTCGTTCGGGCTGCAGCACCTTCCAACTCCGAGCGCTGCGCCCCCGCTTTCACCGGAGTACTCACTTCCTTCTCTGTCCTCGGCACTTTCGGCATTTTTTCCCCAATCCCACTTCTGACACCAAATGTTACGTGCTCGACGTTTCGTCACAGACGATGCGGGCTTGAGTTACGGGATTGGAAGAAATTATACGCTTATGCCGATTTACAGACTTCTGCTTTATTAAAACTTCGACTTACAAACGTGCGACAGCGCCCACGTAGCTCGACTAACGGCGTGATTTCTGTCTTCAGACCAGCAAAGTCCCAGCGTCCGACACTCACAAACTTCCGTTGTCGCGCAAAGTTTCACACTGTCCACACTATTTCAACGTACACAGCACTTGTTTGTGCGACTGTACACACTACACACTTTAGTCACTGACTGTACTTTGACTTTTCACCACTTTTACTTTTACTTTCTTTTTCCTCTTCCTTTTTCCACTTCGAACCACTTAAAACTCAGAACTCAGAACTGGCGGCTGGCCGGCGTTGTTCGGCTTATATAGCCCTAGAATTGGTTCTAGAACATTCAATTTCGATAGTCATTTCAACATTCATTTCGATCGTCTTGATTCCAGAACCTTCCTTTAATTTCGCTGTTCAACTCTTTTTATCGTCTGTCTCACTCTAGATTTTCTATTTCTTTCACTCATTCGCTTCCAGAAAATGCCATACAGAATTTCTACAAAATTCTAACAAAATCTCGATGGGGCTCGAACCATGGCCTTAGTGCGTGGCAGACCGCCATACAAGCCTTCGCGCCAAAGCATCAGTTGTCAATACTGGCGAATTTCGGGTTCTCATGGAAGTTTTGACAGCCAACCATAGGTGACGTGACGACGGAGTATTTGACAAAGAGTTTGAATACCAGGGTCGTCACAATATGTATAAGGAACATTTCGCGAAACTTTTCTTTCAAATTAGGTATTAAAAAGTATTGCATTTTTGTGTTAATGTTTCTTAATAACCTCTCAGACACGGCGGCGCGGCGGTCGGAAATGTTTTTAATAACGGTCATAATAAACGCTTAAAATTCAATTTACTGTCTTAATGCTTGTAATATCCATAAAAGTAAAATGAACTCTTGAAACTGTAATAAAAGACAAGAAGTCAAATGAAATAAGGACTGAGACACACGAATATGAAACTGCCTCGGTGGTCTAGTGGTCTGAGCTTTGGGCTTTAATAATAATAATATAATATTTATTTCGGACAACAATAATCCATAGAGGTTAGTAAACTTATAACTATTGGTTAGTAACATACGATATTATAAAATTTAAAATTTAGAAGATGAGGTCACAATAAAAATAGCACTATCTGGACCATACCTGGAAAGCAGGTGCATGTAACGCTTGCCAGTGCTTCACAAACGGCCCATCCGACCTGCCGGCGACCGCCAGCAAGCTGTTCCGGCTGTCCCGCACCCTGCCCACTATCGCCGTGGCTCGCTTGCGCATGGTCGTGTAGAAACAATCAAGGCGCACTGCAGCGAACATCCCGGAGGCGCTGCAGAAGCGGGGCATCCGCAACAGCACCCTTAAGGCGTTGTTGTATTGAACGCGGAGGGCATTGTAAGATTTCTGCGTAAATGATAGCCATAGGCTGCTCGTATAAAAAGATGTACAATAGGCTCATCTTAACTTCTCTCGAGCAGCGAGCAAACCTACGGGCTATCATGTTCGCTCTTACTGACAATGCCCTCCTTTCTCGCTCGATATCAACGTCGTCCTTCAGGTCGGGGGTTAGTATGTGGCCCAAGTATTTAAAAATCCGGTGTTAGTGCGTTCGATTCTCACGACATAGCACGAAGTTGGTTTGTAATAATTGTGTGAGACTCTACTGAAA
>JARACY010001648.1:0-54310 GCA_029255725.1 Scrobipalpa atriplicella | reverse complement strand
AATTCTCACGTAGTATGAAGTAGTTGATGTGTAACTTTATGGATTGGATTATTATTATATAAGTTAATTCATGATTTTTGCAACTACGAATTACTACCACTGTATACTCTTGTTGGCTAAAGAACAACTTAGAATTTTTAGAACTCCTGAATTCTAATATTTATAATAATATTCAACAATACTCTCGGTAATTTGGGTGTGGTCGGCACCATCCCACTTGTGTTGTGACGCTTAATGCGCGCGCGCAGCGAAAGCTCCATATGTCTACGCGCCTGTAATAGTATTGTACCGAGCTGCTAAAAATTACGCGCGATGCTCCAGTGCACGCAAATAGCTCGGTTATCATTCTCCAGAAACGCAAACCAGGAACAGGGCCGCAGTTAGGCACTGGAAAGGTATGAAGCTAATACAAGGCGTAAAATATTACTGACCGCAAACTTCAGGTTATGAATTGAATGTCTACTCATGAAACTGATCACTATTAACCTAACCTAACCCAAGGAACCAGGAAGGCAAATTTTTTCATTTGTTGACGTCTATTTTGGAGAAACTTACCTATTCAGTTTCATGCGTAGAGCTTTTACATAGTATAACAAACCAGCTGATATTTTTAGGGTCAAAGCTCGACACAAAGAAAATGAAGGACTGCCCAAGGGCAAGTAAACAAACTAATTTCACAATAAAAGAGGCAAACGCCCGAGTTAATTCTGAAAACAACAAAAAGCTTAGCTCAAAAAAGAAGTTGCTGTCGGGATTCTTGCGCGATCGCGTTATTAATGCGTCGGCGACGCGTATACAGAAAATAGATTTCAATTTTTGCGTATTTTTCTTAAAAACAATATATACGACGTTGGGGACTGCGGTTCATCAGTCGGCAGTCACACTCTGCAGGCACCACACCACGGATTTGAGAGGAACTTTTAACTACCACACCCACAAGTTATCGCGATGCCTTCCGCTGAAGGAACTAACCTTGCCGCCACTTACGGCATTCTGCTGCTACTGCTGTTCGCTCTGTGGGCGCTCTACTCAGCATTCTAAAAACCGTAAGTAGATCTAGATGTTCATTTATATTCAAAAGAATTATATTGATCTGAAAAAGTGCAATAAAGATTTTTTATAAACTATGCTGAAACTGAAAGGCATTGCAAGTTTGGAAACAGCGATAATGTTTTTTTTTTTTAGTTTAAACTCTACATTCAATAAAAAATGTAGGTAACAAAGAATTAACACACTTATCGGTTTCTACTCACCACTGAAGTTAGTTTGCAGTTATAGCACAAAAAGTCTCTGAAAATATTCCAAGTAGGCTTTAAATGTTTGACTCTACATCTACATTTTATTGGATAAATGTCAACGAAGGTCACATTCCTAAATCAGTTACCTACTTTACAGCAACTGCAATATTATTATTACGAATTTTTGAACTGGAATTCCAAATCCCTGGAGCCTAAATGCTTCCCTGCACTCTGACGTGATTTAATCCTCCGGGAACCGTCTGTATGTAGTACACCGAGGGTATCCGAGCCACCATGCCGATCAACGCGGAGACCGTCAACCTGGCCGCAACCTACATGATCCTCGTGATCCTGCTCTTCTTCCTGTGGCTGTTTTACACCGTGGTCTTCTAACCAGTGAGTGATGGTGTATTTTGTGGTTTTCTGATGATTCAAGAGTCCGATGAATTTTTTTTTGGATGCACTTCAGTGATTTCTGATGTTAAAGGTGTGATAAAAGGTTTTTTACAAAACTCAACAATTAATCCTGAAACTGTTGCTAGATATTCATGATCGTGTATACCAAGTGTTTCGTGGTGTTTATTTTCGGAAAACCATTAGAGAGCATATTTTGTGTTTGTAACGAAATTCGAAAAAATTAGCCGTCGTCGATAGATATTTTAGTTAACAAGCTCCGCATCTCTACTAAAAAAATATTTTGTGAGTCTTATTAATGGCGTCTGATATTTTATTTATTTTTCAAATCAATTTTGTTTGTCAGCATCTAAAATTGCCACACTGTTTATATCGTTAGTTTCTGGTTCAAGATCTCCAGTGGACTGTAGAATTTCTCCGAGAATAATCTGGACATATAGATATAGATAACGCAGTTGTCAACAGGTCAGGATACATTTCGGGAGGTGCGTAGGAGTTGACATCGTGTCGCCTGGAGTCTCTCCGACGAAGTGCATTCAGGTTTCAGAGTCCGGCGTGTCCAGTACAGTCCAGTCCGATATTGCTGAACGTGTCAGAGTTGAGTTTGGTTGGCTGAGTGGTAAAGATGCCGCATCACGAGACAACGAACCTGATAGCTACGTATCTGATCCTGGTTCTGCTGCTGGCGTCTCTGTGGCTGCTCTACGAGGGATTGTTCTGAGATTCTGAGGTGCTTTTTTTGTACAGTGCATTCTTGTGGGTTTCTAATTCTTGTGACTCGATGAACAAAAGTTTTTTTATTGGTCTAAAAAATCGTGTGTTCAAGAAATTTTGACTTTGAATATTTTCATCGTGAGTCAAACTCGTTTTTATAACTATGTTTACAAGAAATTAAATTACTTACCTATAGATCAATTTGTGCGGTAAAATCAAACATATCAATCACACAAGTAACATTAATTCAATTTAAGAACACGGGGCGTTTGTGATGTAGAGAACATTTCTGGCAGTAAATTCAACGATACAGCTTTTGATAACGTTAATTACCTAAATGAAAAAAATATGTCATACCTATGCTACCTACCTATGTGAGTATTTTTTGCATTGAAGAAGATTGCAACAACGAGTATTTGATAGGCATAGGTACAAATTAAACGATTTTAAAATATATATCCCCTTTCAGATAATGCAGTCAAGTATCGTAATTATGGCCACATCAATGTATTTTGCTTCAACAATATTACTAGCATTTGAAAGCTCTTTAAAATTATTTTAGAAGCGAACATATTAATCGCTGTGGGCTATCAAAATTAACAGCCATCATGTGGTTTCCGGTGTATATTTGGATTTGGAACGATCAGATCTATCGACGCAGGCGCAGCATAGCGATCATCCCGCGCACGTCAAACGAAACGGACACACATATCAAACGGATAAACATAAAAATAATAATGACAGTAATCTTCCAGATGCAATAGAAAAAGTAGACGAATCTAAATTTGAACCCACAGACATGCCTCCGAATCACGCATTACATCTTAAATTACAATCATAATTGAATGAAACGGTTCATAAAATATTAAACTATGAAAGAAATATTCTTGTTTTCGCGCGAAAAATTGTACGTTTGCCAAGCGGATTCGTTTGAAACGAGGATCAAAACTGAGCGGTAAACATGTCAAATCGTAGCAGAGTTCACCTGCTTGGAAACCCGATTAAATACAAAGAGAAGAATTCGGGGAATGACGTGGATTTGAGACTAAACACAACAACAGTAGGTCCATGTGACCGTGAGCATGCGCCAATCGAAACAACTGAATCGATCGATCGAGCAATGCTTGTATATCAATCTGATCTGATGTTTATTGCTTGTGATTTGCCGTTGCCGTATTTCGTAGATTGTTGATTGACATTGACGTTAAATATGTTAGACGTTATAGAGCAGTCTTAACATTGGTTAAAAAAATATACAGGATGTAGGATGTCACAGAAAATACAATACAAGCATACGGAAAACTTTAAAACGTTTGAGCTGAAAATTCGAAAATATACAAAAAATATTTGAGTTTCTAGCGCCAGATTGGTATATGGTAAATTGTATTGGGAAAGAATTAGATAATACATACATATAATTACGCCCTTATCCCTAATGGGGTAGGCAGAGCAAAAACGACCTAAACAAAGGTCGTTCCGCCACGTCTGACAAGTTTTGAGGGTTATTACAGATGATAATTTATACCGCTATAGTGACAGGTTGTCAGCCCATCGCCTAAATTGCAATACACTGAAACCCTCGAATCCCTTAGCTGGTTTTTACAGCATGCCCGGGAGGAGATGCAGCTGGCACATTCTATGTTTTTCTATCACTTCCAGTCCAGCATGGAAGGAATTACATAATTTTCAAGAGTTTTCCTCAAATGATATAAAAAATAATCAGTAGGTTGGAATTTTTGTCTCGATACATTACAACAAGATAACGACGTATAAAAAAATAAATTGCGATTGCTTTTGTTTCGTTAACTTCAAGATTGGCTTCAAGTATCAAAAATAGATGTTTATATTTAGGTTAACTTGGGGTTATTTTCAGTTTTCAGTTTGTTTATCATTCACCCTTTTTACGTAGGCTGAAGCAAATAACAGTTGTTGATATGGTGTCTGTGCCAACACGAAATGTTGTTCTATTTAGAAACTGTGAATGAAATCTATTTATTCATAGTGCCATACGTACGATAGACAAGAAAGTGTCTATTATCAGATTTGTTAGTTTATGAAAATATTTATTTAGTTAGGAGTGAAATAAATTTTTATTTAGTTAGCCTTTAGTTAGCAGTGAAATAAATTGAGATGATTTCATTAAGATGACATGCAGCAGGAAAGTTAGATTCTAAAAAACATTTTGCAAAAAAATGTATCTACATCACATAACAATCAATCATAATTAATCCGACACATGTTCAAAGTAAATCGGCTGTGGCAAGCAGCATTAACTTGTCTATTTTAAAAACTGACTATATTCGCGACACACAGGCGATTGCGAGAAGTTTTTATAAATATTGTCGACTTGCACAAGCCAAAACATAAATAATGGATTACAGCCACATTCAAAATTTAAAACGATTCCGTTCTGTTTACTTTGACAACATTTACGACGCTACGAGTTTATTGCGATATGACTGACTGGAAATATATAGAAATAGCGTTTACCTTTGTTTTAAAAAAATATACATAACTAGTTCTACGTACAAACTCCTATAATTTTTCTTCTACTCTTGACCGATGTCACCAAACTCTGCCCTGTAGATGTAGAGTAGACAGAAGCCATTTTTACTTAAACTTACATACATACATACATATAATCACGCCTTTATCCCTAATGGGGTAGGCAGAGCGTAAACGACCTAAACAAAGGTCGTTCCGCCACGTCTGACAAGTTTTGAGGGTTAATAAAAATAGATCTGTATATTGCTATTAGTGACAGATTGTCAGCCCATCGCCTAATTTACAATACTGAAACCCTCAAATCCCTTAGCTGACTTTTACAGCATGCCCGGGAGGAGATGCAGCTGGCACATTCTATGTTTTTCTATTACTTCCAGTCCAGCATGAAAGTACTTAAACTAAGTTGAATTTTATCGCATATAAGGTCAGGGTGGATGTTATGGGATATCGAATTTATTCCCAACCCTTTTGAACCTGAATGGAGGGTCTTAATAATCATAAATATAACCTAACAGTTTTATTTTACTTTCAGATTTGGTCGAGACCATAATCAAGTCACAATGTGAGACCAATGGACTAGCAGAAGACAGAAGATGTTATTGATACCTTAGTATTAAGAAACCGTAATTTTAGTTATTAAGTTAGAGTTAATATTATTTTAAGAAATGTTATATACCCAAGCATTTAAATAACATAAGAGCACATACTGAACCATAGAAGATGGCATCTCTAACATGCAACAAATATAATTATTATAATAGAGAAGAAAATTCAATACAAGAACTTTTAGAAGGAAAATACTATACGACACTAAACTAAAATAATAATGTAGAAAATCCAATGCCGCCGATAGAAGGATGATTTCAAATCAGTGCTGGGCATTCCAAAGTATTAATAATTTACAATAATAAAGACATCCCAGTCAAATGTACCGACGATTGTTTTTGAACATCTGTAAGGATATCGTCAATGTAAGAGTTTTATTGTTCTAATTAAAAGTCACTCTTTTTACTAATTTGTTTTACTTTTTACCCGACTATAATTTGGTAAATAGCTTTGAAGAAATATAAATTTTCAAGAACACATTTATTGAAATCAATATTGTATTCAATTCACAATTTACTATTCCTAAATTCCGATAACTTATTTGTTGTCGTCTCCTTTAGAGGATGATTTCTTGAGCTTTTCTTGTGAAATGACGATCTTGCTTGAACTTTTACCAATGCTAGCCTCATCCGTCATCTGCGTCCGTTTTGGGGTAGTTGGTGACTTTTCTTGTTGCAATTTAATTTCGTCGTTCTCTGGTTTATCATCAAATTTAATGGAATGCTTAGATGTTTTTCCACTTATGTCGGTATCTTCCTGACTATAGGTGATCCTTGCCAATTCAATTTCTTCCAATGAAGGTCTAATTTTTCTAGCATCCCTTAGTAAAGAAGAAGACGATGTTTCAGTTAAATCTATAACAAGAGGTGCTGATTCATCTTGGTAGCTAGATATGCTTTCAAATTCTTTTCGTATTGCTTCAGTATTATTTCCTATAATTGTAGATTTGCGACTACCTTGAAATTGAGGCTTTTTTGATATACTTTCCGCTCGATCTAATGATTGCATCAAACCATGTTCTTCATTTATATCTGAAGGTACATCAAAATGTGTTTTTTCTTTCTTTGTAGGAATATTAACCACTGACTTTGATGGTGGTTTTGCATTATCTGTTAAAGCTGTGCTTGTATTTGTAGAAGCTAAAGTCGGCATAGATTCTGTAGTATTTGTGTCAGCTGCAGCTGGACCACTTTCTATAGTAGCAACTGGTGTAGTAGACGATTGTGGTATTTTATCTTTTGAGATGTTTCCTTTAATTATTGGACTTGTTGAGTCTTGTATAAGAGATGACGATAGCAAAAGCTTGAGTTCTTTTTTCTCTTTGCCTGGTATTTTACCGGAAGATAAAGATTCCAAAGATTGGGTATGGAATCTTGAATCTAGCAGAACTTTATCCGTTGAAGCAGTATACTTTACAATTGGTTTAGATTGGGAAGTGGTTAGAATATCACCTGTATCAGCTGCCGCTAAACCATCTGACCTTGCAGAGGCTGTTGTTGTAATAGCCGATCGTAGTATATCTTTTTCTGGTTCGAAAATAAATCTAGATGTTGAAGCCTTTTCACCTTTTACATTCGCAAGTGATGATAGTGGCTGTTGCAGTATATTATATTCTTTTTTCTGTCTCTCTGGTATGCTCCTGGATGCTAAATGTTCTGAAGATTCAAAATGTGGTACTGATTGTGGAATATTCTTATCTGTCGAATCAGTTTCTTTTATAAAAGTTGTGATTGGCGTAGATTGGGTAGCTGGAGAAGCACCTGTACTAGCTGCAGCTAAACCACTTGCAATTGCAGCCGCTGCTGGTGCCAGATCCGATTGTGGTATATCTCGTTTCGATATGTTTTCTTTAGTTTCTGAATTTTTTATATCTTTTATTAGAGGCGATGATGAATGCAGCAAGAGGTTATGTTCCTTTTTCTCTTTCTCTGGTATAGTTCCTGAAAATATTCGTTCTAAACTTTCGGAATCTACTTTTAATGTTGCCATTTCCATCTCCATCGTTTCAGTCCGTCTTGCTGTCTTAAGTTCCGTAGATGGTTTTTTAGCCAGAATTAAACCTGTATCAGCTGCTGCCAAACCATCTGTTTTTGCAGCTGCGGCTGGTGAGCTGGTTGATTGTGTTTTACCATCTTTTGGTAGATTTTCTTTAGTTGCTGCACCTTTTGCTTCTTTTATCAAAGATGATGATAGCTCTTTTTTTCGCTGACTTTCAGACGATAACAATTCTATGGATTTGGAGTATGGTTTTGATTCCGCGATTCTGTCTCTCAAAGAAATAGGAGTATCTGCAGTAGGAATAAGTGGTGAAGATTTAGGATTAGTAATAATAGCGCCTGTTTCAACTGTAGCCGAACTACCTGCCATATTATCGAGAGCTGGTGTCGTAGATAATTGTGGTAAATCTTTTCTTGGTATGTTTGCTTTGGTAACTGGCCTTTTACCTCCTTTTGCAATAGTTGATAATGGATGTGTTTCTTTTTTGTATACCTTTTTAATTTCAGGCGACAAGGATTCTAAAGGTTTGGGAAGTTGGTCATTTTGTACTATTTCACCAATTGACAGATTATCATCGTTTCGTTTGGAACTAGAAAGTCTAGAAAGTTGTTTTATTGATGTGTCCTTAGTTGGCTCCATTTTTTGTGGCATATTTTGTGTTTCCTTTTTGGGAAGGACGAGCCTCAATCGTTTTTGTTTTCTTTGGGACGAAGAGGCAAGTGATTCTTTTTTTAAGATTGGGAACTTTGATTCAAACTCAGCGTCTATTAGCTCAGTAGTTGATTTGCGCAGAGTAATATCCTCCTTTTCATTTGACGGTTTTATTTCTGTGTTTGGTGTCGATACATTTAAATCTCCATGGTAACTTAAATCACGCAAAGTTGAACTTACTTTCTCTTTAAGTTCTTGTAATAACTGCTGGGTGCTACGTGTAATATCGTCTGATTCACTAGTGGTTGTCTTCCCAACATAATCTGTCGGAAGTTCTTTTATCACATTCACCACTGGTCTCGGGGGAAAGCTGCGCAAATCTTTCACTTTTTCTGGTTTGAACTCATCATCGGATCTAGGATCTAGCACGTTTCTGTATATTATATTTCTATTATCCGGGTAATGTTTTAATAAATATTCCCAGGCGTCTAAGGAAAGTGTTAGAACTTGCGATTTTATTTGTGCTTTATAAGAATAAGCATAGGGAACTTCAAGATATAGTCCTTGCGCCTAAAAGAGCAGAAACATATTTTATTAGACATTTTACGTATTAATAAATAACTCTACAAATTATACTTACGATGCCAAAGTATTCCCCACTGAGAATAACTTTTGTACTTTTCCCTGTGTCCTCTGCTACCTCGGCCACGCGTCCCTTGTGGACAAAATACATACTGTTTGTAATTTCTCCTTCTCGCACAACATACATATCTGAAGACAAAAAAATATGTTATTTACATATTAAAGTAAAAGTTGTCAAGATGGTTTATAATCTAATTATTTATACAGGATATCCAAATAAGAAGTATACAATTTATATTCGCAATAAAAACAAATGACGCAGAATTTTACACTTGTTTGGTATCAGTTATCTTCTGTAGAAATGTTTTGGATAGGTCTCCTTTTTATTTATTTAATAGCCTATAGGTCATAGCTAAAAAAAACACCCAATTCGAAAAATCTTGGAAGTTGCGACCATTTCTCTGACTTATCTTTTGACTTTTTTACTTAATTAGCCTTATTTTACATAAATTAGTCTAAATTAACATAAATTAAGGTACAAATTAACCTAAGTTAGACTAGGTTAGGTAACTGAGAGAGTCAGAAGGTAAAACCCGCTCTATCTACCACACCTCTACCGAAAATGGCCGAAATTTTAACATTGTTTTTGCATTTGGTTAAGTGGGTTGTATTGGTAATTAAAACATGTTTATTAAGCCAAAAATTATTCATAGCAAGCCGTTTCTTCACAAGATAACTGATACCAAACAACTGCGAAATACATCGCTGAAAAAAGATACTGCGAAAATAAATTGTATAGTTCTTATTTGGTCACCCTGTACTTGAATAATACTTACTTCCGTCATAGTAAAATGGTTTCAAATGTCCAACCAGATGGCGCAAAAAGGCTGGTTCGCAGTGTTTGAAAATAGGAATCTGGAACAATGTCATGTAACTTATTTTTTTTTCTGATTACCTAGTCCTACAATAAGTAGGTACAAACAGGCTAAATCGCTATAAAATACACGGGATTCTCATACTAGGTACATCAAGCTAATTAGCTCCAGACTACGTAGGTACGTTAGGTGGTTTATCGTATGCCAGGCGGTCGTCGCCGAGCCGGGATCATTCTGTCAGGCCTATCAATAATTCACTTACCCCCACAAGGTGCTTCATATAAGCCTCCGCCATGATGTCGAGGCGAAGGCATTGTGGCGCCGTCTCCACGAAATGGGGGATCTGCAGTCCTCGTGACTCCCTCCACAGGTACAAGGTGTATTTCTTCGTCTGCTCCACTAAGCTCTGTGATACATGGTTGTTCTTCAGAAACTCCTAGAAATGAAATAATATTAATTCTATTTTTTTAAAGACCTAACAAAGGTATTGTGTATCGTTTAAGGAGACCAAGGATACGCCACGCGCGTGGTATTAGCACCAGATCTGTTATGAACATTGGACACAGTCTGGAGTGCCTCGTTGAGGATTCAAATGCCACTCGTGTTCATTTTCGGTTTCTATATTATGAGGATTGGTTCTATTGAGAAGGGGCCTATAACCTGCAGAGGGTATATGTGGAAAATGTAGATATAGTAAAATAATATAGTAGTCACCTTAAGCTCATAGTACATCTCATAGAATTTGAGGCAGCGGTAGGACTGGTAGTGGATGATACGTGAGAATTCCCCCACGAAGATCATGTACATCATTTCTGAACATATCATCAGCGCACATACAAAAATTACCTGTACATATACAGAATATTAAGACAGAAACATCGGTCATGAAAACTTTTGTCAAATAGTTTTGATAAACGTTCGCTAGATAGGTATAGATAATCTTGCTGTGTGTAAGGTAAGCATTCACAGCTTCTTGCTAATTTAGCTGTGCTATTGAGATGCAGGCCACCAGTTTAAAGAGGAACATGGCCTGTTATTTTCTAATTTAACTTGCTTTTTCAAGAAATTGTCTACAGCAGATAGATGCTACTGGGAAGGAATGTTCCCTTCTGTAGCTTATTCTAAAGCTTATTTTACCACGGATTTTACCTCAATATGTTGTCGTGGTAGCATTTCGTGGACTCCACCGTTTCTCATTGTCGTGATTATAATGAAATACATGGAGCAGATGTATTGATTCCCAGAACATACACTGGAGGATACACCTGAAAGTATAACAATTTGCATTTATAAGATTAGGTGAGTACCGCAAACCGAAGATTTTTTATTCTATCTCAAGACTTACCAGTAACGTTATCCTTGTTCCAACGCCAAGAAGATTTGGGTTTCAGTTGGTCGTGGTAATCGCCTAAGAATTGCCAAAAGCAAGTCGTTGCATGGATAAACAATGAGCCGAGGATAGCCATAGAAATGATGGCCGGCGACTTCAAATCCGAGGTCATCGTCATAGTGAAGCGCAAGTAGTTATTGATGGTGACCTGCAGGGGCGGAGATTGATGATTTCAGCATTAGAATTCATATCTCAAAACAAAACAGCATGTATTGTTCTACAGTTTGCATCACAACCAAACTTTACACTGCATGATGTCATGCGAGCAAAATCCTCTGTAAATAATTCCCAACTTCTTCATAGTAAACAGCATGCAGTGTTAATTTCCTACAAGTGATCAGATAAACTGGTGGAAAAGGAACAGCCTACCATTCTCAAGCAGCGGTTAAGCCGAAAGAAGGCAAACACTTTGAATGGTTCCTGAAAGCAGAGGCTTAAGAGCTCCAGGGGCAGTAACGACAAAATATCATATTTAAATTCACCCCAAAAGTACCTGAAACAAGCGCATTGATATTTAAACTTTCTGTGTATCCAACAAAGCAAAAACAATCAGCTGATATTAAGTTGATCATTTACTAAACAAAACACAAAGCTATAAAACTAAACAAACAAGGACAGATATTTACTTTTTCCTAGCGTCAGTAAGAGCATTGTGCGACTCAATTTCCTTTTCGGGAATAAATGGGAATAAGATATTCGTGATCAGCTTTGGGACAAAAGCCAAGTCAAGAGAGTAAAGCATATAAAGGATGTAATGGCGGTTGTTGTGGAATCCAGCATTATATATATCGAGGAAGATGCAGAAAAGGCAGACTGTGATGACGTAGATGATCATGAACCAGCTGTGGGAGTAGAAGTACGTAATGCATCCTTCGTTTTTGAGAAACTTTGTTGTTGTGCTACGTGATTTCAGTAGTTGATCTTTCTCGTAGTTGTCTGCATCGTTGGAAACCACGAAATTCTGGAATATTAATAAATTTGAAATTCAATGACTTCATTAGGCTTCTTATTTTATAATCTGTTAGCCCTATTATTCTAGCGTGTGTGGTTAACCATTCTGAACGTTGTGGTAGAATTGTTGGTTTTCATTATGTCAATATTTATGACCCACAAAACAGATTTTGTCACTTCTGGTCAAGTGTCCTTAAAGCCATTAATATTCTAAGCAGCTTACGAAGCATACCTCATTATTTGGATGATACTCTGCAAAACGCGCGCTGATGACTGGAAAATCTTTGAGAATATTGTAGAACAGCCACGATTCAATTTTAAGGAGATGTACATTAGATTCGACGACGAAACTACTGGTGCTAACTTCACGAACAACGTTATTATTAAGATTACCAAACATACTGCAAAAAAAAAGAACAGATAGGTTTAAAGATAACATGGAACATTTTATGGGAGGTAAATGAACAATCACCGATGGAATTAACAGTGTCATCAGTGCCAGTCGTCAGGAGGTCTGATTTTATTTTTCTAATTCTGTTGATAGAAATTTGACTGTGGCAGTGCATGGCAGTAAATACCTTTGTTCTGGGCTCGTAAAAAAATTCTGTCGTGCACGACATACACCACCAAATAAAAAAAATAAGTTTCCTTAATTTTGGAAAACTGGAAGAATAGAAAATTTACCTTCCACGTGGCAGAAAAGCGTCGATGATATCATTGTCTTTAGGACTGCGGGCCTGGATGGTGCCGTAATCAACGAAGTACAGGTCACTGTTGATGTCATCCCTCCTGATGACAGTTGTGTCGCGACGGAAGTAGACGCTGTGCATCGCTCGAACCAGCAGCCGCAGAAGGGATGTCTCACATTTGTGCAGGATTGGGGACTAATGTTAACAAATTCATTATACAACGTATTATTAGGCAGTCACCATCAGGATCATCTTAGTCAGAGTAGTCATTGTCAGATAATCAGGCTATTCAGCCTACATACATCTTACCAATACCTAAACATTGAAATGAGAGTCTAAGTGTCAAACGGCATTAGACGAATGGGACATTAATGTTCTAGTATGCAAGTGTTTCATTAGACCTTAGACCATGGGTGTTTGATAAACCAAGACGCGCCTAAGAAATGATGATTTCGAACACTATACATGTAGGTATTATTATTGTAGCTGTTACTTAGCTGTCACACCTTTTGGAATGTATCCCCGTATATGTGGAGGATGGCGTCAGTACGCAGCGTAATCTGGTCACACAGCTTGAACAAGGAGCGGTAGTCCGTGCCGCCAGTCTTCTCCCAAGTGTACTTGTAGTATGACAGGACTTCACTGATATGATAAAAAATGTTAGATTGAAGTCTGAGTCATAATTTTATTTGTATGTTTAATTTATTATGGACAGCAACCAACATTAATGGCTCTCCGGATCTTTCCGATCTCCCACATATTTTTATTGGGACAGCAGGAAGAAGTAAGAGAGACAGTCGCGTGTGTTGCCTTATGCCTTGCCTTAAAATGGAATGCATAACTAATGAAAATATCTGTAACAGTATTTGGTCAGTTTATGGAAGGAAAAGGGCAGAGGATGACCGCAGACCACGTGACGGACAACCGCTGCAAAAGACTTGGAGCGGGCACCCTGGGCACATGTCTGAAAAGCAAGAAAAAGAAAAGTAACCAACCGACGCAAGTGTTTTGAAAACTTCTCCCGTTTCATGAAGATGGTCATATCCTTGACGTTGTCGTTATATTCAGCCAGGGCCTTGTTAACGTTCGATCGGGCACTAATCATGCGCACTGATATGTACATTGATGTTATTCTAGCTGTTGGGTAAAATAAAATTATTCATGGCATAATAGGTCATAATACATAATTAATACGCCTGACAAGCAAGAATGTGGCAATAACATAAAATAAAGTGTAGGTATTCCCGAAATTCTCGGGGTCGGCTACCTAACCGATGATTTAGTAGTGGAAAAGAGAACAGGTCATTTTATTTTATATTAGTAAGTTGAAATGAAAGAAGGTAACTATTTAACTGAACTGAACTGGTAAAAACTAATTTAATTAGATAGCGCAGGGTAGCGCTTTTTCTGATAGCATGAGCATCCTGAAATATGTTAAACGCATACATTTTTTGACAGTTATGAAGGAATCTCTTTCGTACCTATAACGTTTTTATATTTTTTACCTGCTGTCAGGCAAAACAGTATCACTTTTGTAGAAAATTTCAATGATGAGATAGGTTTCTGAAATCTGCTGAGAATTTCTAACATAAACATGTGTAGAATAACTATGGTATGTAGAGTAGGTAATTCACTGACCGATGAACATGCCAACGATGAAGATCAACAAAAGTAACTTAGTGTTCGGCAGGAAAATTCTAAAGCCAGTTGACGTCAGTTGAGAAGTGGCCCAGTAGTACGTCGTCAACCAGAAGTTGAACGGCGTCTGCGTTATGCTGTAGCCCACTGGAATAATTTATCATGTATCATGGTTAATATTTTTTGAATGCATCATCAAGACATGGAAGACTGTGACTGGCATGATAGATACCCACATCCAGTTGGGCTGTTTCAAGGCCCATAGGCATACGTTTAAACTGAAAGTAACCCGAACTTTCGCAGCATGAATTAATAGGATAAAACAGAATACATAGATTTGTGACGGTATGTCGTGAAATTAATACTTAGTAACAATGTCTGTAAATTATTACTATAGTAACAATGGAACAATCTACTTAAAAACCCTTTGTTACTATAGTACCAAAAAGCAAATAAGTGGGTTGAAATACTTGAAATAAAGAAATCAAACACCTTTAATGCGAGTCATATTCTAACTTGAAATCTTAGTAAACCATGCCGCAGTCCTGACTACGCGCAGAATGTAGCTTTGGCTTCATTTCTGCTATTTAAAGTTTATTCTACAATGAAAAGTGTAATAAAGATATCTTACCATTTGTACTGTTATATAAAATCCAAGAGGTGAATTTGCTACTTCTTGGGATGATTTTCCACCCACCCTTGTGGAACTTGTACTTGGTCACGGAATTGATGCTGATCAAATTACCGACGGTCATAATAAACGCCAAGAATAATGGCAAATATTTGATGCTGAAAGAAAAAACTGTACATAAAATTGCACTTATTTATAGCCTAGCTAGAACATCCTCCACAGCAGGACAAGTAATAAAGTTTTCTCCCATTTGCTCGGAAATTGCTTCGTTATTTAAAAAAAACAAAGCGTACATTCACTCTTTGCGGGACTAAGCCGGCAATTTCTCCAAACTACAGTAATGACGGTCTTTAAAGTACACACTAGTATGGACAATATGAATTAGGTGTTTTCAATTTCACATTATTAACTTTTTGAAAGGCAGAAAGCGCAAAAAAAAAAAAAGTAAATGAATGAATGGAATGTGCACCTGTCAATGGCGCTATTCTAATTTTAAAAATTTACTCGACCATACATTGCTTTATTTTCGGCCTCTAAAGTAATCTACTATTAATTTTTTTTTTTTCATGTTATACAGCGGCAACTAAGCTGACGGCCCACCGGTAAGCAGCACCGTAGCCTAAAACACCTACTAATTACTATACCTACATAAGACATTTTACGGGTTTCTTACCGCGATTTAAATATTGATGAGTTCCCGATATTTCAATGCTGTTACAAGCATCATGATCACGGGTAGACTGGAGAAAACTGCGGGTGGAATTAAGGATTATTAGTGTCAACAGTGTACCACAAAAACGAAGAAGATTGAGGGTAGACAGATATGTCTGTCCCTAATTCCACCCGCAGTTTTCTCCAGTCTACCCGTGATCATGATGCTTGTAACAGCATTGAAATATCGGGAACTCATCAAATATTTAAATCGCGGTAAGAAACCCGTAAAATGTCTTATAGTTATAATGAAAATAACCGCGACAGTTTTAAAATTAAGTATTACTATCCCACTAGATCCTAGTAGAAAGGAAGTACAATGCGGACTGTAGAGAGAGGACTTGGTAAAGAAAACGCTCTGACTCAGGTTTGAACGTATAACGGCGGGTCAAAGACGATACTTTGGTTAATATTAGTATGCAGTTGCTATTGTAAGCACTTATGGCTAATGGTCGGGTGTTCTACACTACAATAGCAGAGTACGCTGCACACCGTGATACCTTAGATGGATTGTTTCATGTGCATGAATAAATTAGCACATTGCCAGTAATTTTACTGGTTTCCTTTCCCTTCAAATCGAAACACAGAAGTGCGAGCACTTCTGCTCAACCAATCCGGCGGCTCTTACCAAAGGATGATATCGCGTCGTTTGGTGTAATTGTCCAGGAAGTCAAGAGCTGGTGGCAGTCTGTACAGCTGCAAGCAGCGGTTGAAGAGCAGGAGCTCCATTGCACTTGGTATTATCGCGTAAGTTTCAGTCCCTTTATTAAACAATTCAATACATTAGCGAACTGCAAATTAAGGGTAAAAAGGAGTAAAATATGGGTGGATCAGAAGTTCTATCTATCTTCTTGGTATTAGAAGAGGAAGACCTCAATGCACACATCCATACCAAATCGATGATGTCCTGGAGAAAAATCACACAGCAAAGCGATGATAATTTATGAAAATATTATCAATATAAAGCTAAAGAAGTTTGTAAGAAATGCGTGACTACTAACTCTACGGGAAAAAGAAAATAATGCCTTACTGTAGTTTAAGTAAACATCTAAATCCTCTAAAAACTCCAAAGGCAGGCAAGCCACCAAATCCACGATGAACGCCCCACGGAAGTAATGGATGAAGGTGCTGGCTGGGTGGTAGACTAAGATGCCTTTCTCGTTAAAGTAGCCCACTAGCATTCTTTGGAGGCTGTTGACGAAATTAATAGCAGGGGTAACATTATCAGGTTGTCAGGGGATTTTCTAAAAGCTTCGATGTAGTTATATTTGCGGTAAGGTGCGTGAACTCCAGTGAATCCACAATACACGTGGCTAACTTCAACTCTGCTGCCACAACTGCAACTTTTAGCTCCATCGCCAACTATGGCTCGATCTTCACTGTTATAAAGTTGGATTTTTAATTCAATGCAGCAAACTGACAGCTGCAATGTAAATAATGTTGCCAACTCGAAAACCAAAGTGACGTACTCCAGTTCAATTTAAAGTTCAATGAGTTGATTCATTGAGCCTCTTCACACTGGCTCGCCGATATCGAGCCGCCATTTTTGATGTATGAAGTTATTGTCTAAGTTTATTTCTTGAGGAGAGAGGTAGATATATAAAAAATGGCTAGTCCCTTGAGTGACGCTACACAGAGACCAGAGGCGGCTCGTGGTAGTTTTTTTATGGGTTGAACATTCCGTAAGCACATTTACTTGTTTGTTGACACATCCAGTCCAAGTCAACGGTCAAGTCACATAAAATCATAATAAGCTTAAAATTATCACTTTGATATTATATGAACATGTCACTAGATGAGTGATTGAGTTATATCTTTTAAGCACATCACTATTTATTTTTCCCAAAAAAGCGGCAACCCACCAAACGTCAGTTTACTGCATTGAATTAAAAATCCGACTTTAGAGTCAAGAGCTAATGCAAAAAAATACTGTAATATAAAACTTACACGTCGAAATAGGCAGTGATGTCAATGAACCACGTGATCAAGTCTAATGAGTCATACTGCAGGTCGAACAAGTAGGAAGAAGGGGTGATCAGAGCGCTCCACATCGCGAAGAAAACGTGGAACCTCTCATACCGGCGGAGGTACTGTCCGTCTGGTCGGATTGTAAACCGGGGGAAAATGTACCTGTAAATAATGGAATAAGATAACAAAGAGCAAATAAGGCCCGTATTGATAAACAGCACTCGAGACTGACAGCAAGTTTGAGTTCGTATCAGAAATGTCATTCCTTCCAGTACAAAATGACCTGTCAAATCCGCACTTAATATTGCTCTCAATCTTGAGATCGTTTTATAAATACGGGCCTAAGATCCCTGTACCCACAGTGGTAACGTGGTGGAAGTTGTACGTGTAGCAGGAACGGAGGATGAGGATCTTGAGGTGATGATATCTCTTGAAGTGAACACGTGGACCCACGCGTTTTTTTACCCGTGCTCCCGATAAAATATTTCTGTTGACTCAAATCACCCGGAGATATTATATTCATGCAATTCAACTCAACCTTAACATAGAGAAGATGCCGATGTGCTGGAAGGGTTTAAGGAAATCTTCATCGGTCTCATGCTTGCGAGGAAGCCGGAATTTCATTTTGTTTCCTGGCGGAGGAGGCCGCTCATACTTCATAAAATGTTCACGCCGGTTCTTGAGGAGTTTCTGGAATTCCTGCGAGTATAAAATACCTATATTTACATATTCTTATTTTGAAGGTAGTAGCAGTAGTAGGTATGGAAGCTATACCCTGCTACCCTGGTTTCTCAATTTTTTAACTGCCTAATACTTTTTGGAATGGTTTATGTTACGTTACGAGTTATTGTACGACCCGTGTCAGTGACTATCCCGGTTCAGAGATATTACTTACTTAGTACCGATTCGGTGAAAACACGATCTACCTAAAATAAGATCATAATCTGTCATTCAATTCTGTATTCATGATCATGAGAGAAAAAGAGAACATGTCATTCGTGTTGGGCAAGTCAAATTATTTTTTTTGCCTCGACACGCAGTGAAGAAGAAAAGTGCAGAAAGGGACTCGAACTAATTTTAATCCTGTCAGTAAGAAAGATGTCAGTTTAAATTCTTTTTAAATTATTTCAGTCTAACTATACCCTCCCACACAACGGCTTAGGTATTATTATAGATTAGGTCTACAAATGTTACTGGTTGATATAGTTTCTGCCTAGATGCAACAAAATAATCTAAAACTATTTGGGAGATGAATGATGCACGTGTGTTACCGGTAAATTCCTCATGTACAGTATAGTGTCACTGATCTTTTTAGTTGCGATGGCTTTTAACAGATGTTTTCGAGAAACGGAGAAAACTTCCACATGAGTTACTGCTCGAATTGTGTAGTAAGCTGGAAGTCCTGGAATATTATTTAATATCAGTACTGCAAGTGGTTCTATCCTAGTTCAAGCAATTTAGGATATATTTCGATGTCATGTCATACTACTTTACTTACTCATCAGGCATTCTATGTCTCCGAAATAAGCATTTGCTGTTATAACTTTGACCACCTTCTTCGTATCTGGGTCTAACACCTGCGACAGAAAAATTGCAGTATTATCAAGACCACAGAAAGTAGGATTTTGGATATACCCAAAAGGGAACAGCTAAAAATTAGGTGGCAACCAAGCGTACGGCCCACCTGGTGGTAAGCAAGCACCGTAGCTTGTAACACCTTCTACTATTCCACTACATACTTGTGGAGAGTGCGTTGCACACCGTGAGACCTAAGGTGGATTGTCTGAGTAGATTCGCTGGCTAACTTGCCCTGACAACTGGAACACAGAAGTGCAAATACTTCTAGAGTGAAAAGACATTGCATTATCTCGACTGAGATACATATGGGAAAGGGCCCCCTTGCGGGGAGGACCACTTTGCGGAGATCATGCCCAAGGGCTGCTCCTAAAGAGTTGGTTTCCGTTCTATTCCAACAAGCTAAGCTCACAAGAGCAAAGCACATGCAAAACAAATGCTTCTGTATGGCGGCAGATAGGCGAGGGGGTGCTACTTTCTTAGACAGTCTTTGCGCAAAACCCTACATAATAATGTAAATGTATGTCACTCAGTATCACTAACCTCGCAGAAGCCACGTTTGATAACGTATATCTCGTTGCTAATATCGCCAGTATTTAGCAAGATTTCGTTTGGGGATATGTAAAATATATGCGCCGTCGCACAAATACTTTTATGTATTTCCTCTGATAATTCCTGAATAAATAAAAAGGTGAAAATTATAGAACAATCTACATTTATATCCCTTTACAGAGAATGTAGAAAAGTTTCCTCATCGTATAGGCAGTATAGGCAAATCTTAGTATCAAATATTAGCTAACACTTTCGAGGTTACAATGACCGCGTAACGTCAGGGTCGGGTCGTAAACATTGATATGATATCCTAATTTTGAAGGGAAGGTAAAGAGAAGTTTTCAGATACTCAACTTACTCTCCTAATAGTAAAAAATAGGTACCTTCATAAAGGGAATACAGAGAAGGTACTTGTTCCTTTGCATAGCGGAGATGTCTCGATGCACGTTGTAAGGCAGGTCGAAGAGGATAGAGCTCTTCTCATGGGTCAATTCATAGGCCTAAACATGACAGAAAAGAAATTACCACTTTTGATACTAGTCTTGGTAAAGGGTGACAGAGTTAACGATGGAGCGAACCTACCCAGAAAAAGCCTGTTTAATCTCGACTAGCTTTTTGTCAGCGGTGTCACCCGCTGCTAAAACAGTTTTCCCATGGAAATTATGTACTTGCCCTTGGTAAAAGGTGAATGTAGCTTTCCAATGGTGAAAGAATTTTTGAAATCAGTTCAGTAGTTTTTGAGTTTATTCGTTTCAAACATACACACACACAAAAAAAAAAAAAAAAATTCTCTTTATAATATTAGTATAGATATAGATTTGTAGAGATTGGGGCTGATGTCAGCGTGGTCTTTGCTTTAACATTTATTAAACAAAATACCTTATTAGAGTACCAGCAAAGCTGTAGATATTTGATGAAGCGATACCGCAACTCTGCATCCACATCGTTCTTCTGGAGAAACCGCTTTGCAGCGTCTATACATGCATCGTATTCGTTCCTGCACAGAAATTTGGATTTTCTACAAATAGGTGGAGAGATCGGAGAGAGGCCTTTGCCCAGCAGTGGGACACTAATGGCTAGATAAGAAGAAGAAGAAGAAGGTATTTTACCATTACCAGCAGTACAAACCCATCCTGATATTCCTTAGCTTTGGCTGGTTTTCTGTAAATTTTTGAGGGATATTTCAATTAGTACTGTATATTGCTGTAGTGACGGGCTTCTCAATCGCCTAAAACAACTAAGGATGATAATTTACCTCAGCTGTCCTGTCACAACAATGATCGCAGCGTGCACAGCCTCCACGACAATATGCAATATGACGCCCAACTCCAGTATGCACATGACTTGTAGCTGCGTGGGGTAGTGGTTATTGCTGGCTTCTGACGTCATATGGCCTGCGGAGTTATATCAGACTTTACTAAAAGATACAATACAAGGCATATATCTCTTTCTTTTTCGTCCCATGAATACCTATTTTAAACTGCCTTTTGAATCATATATATCAAAAGTGAGGACTTGAACCTGCGACCTTCGGAATGTCGTTCATCGTTCTATGATATTAGGGTTAAAGCTTCCTATACATATTTTGCTGTATCAAAATTTTACTTACTTGTCATTGTAGTTAAGCTAGTTGCCCAGAACATCGAGTAAGTGAGGACATCCTGAATTTCAGAATCAGTCTTTGCAGTTCTATTGTATTCCCAAACAGTTGAATCGAGGAAGCTATATATTGCGCAGAAATGCAAGCTGAAACCGAAAACAGGGAACATATTAAACGTACAAACATCCTGTCATACTTATGGGCCTAACAAAACTCGTTTACCTATAAGAGAGACATTCCAAAATTCCCTTAGCTGAAAAAACACATGGCCATTTAATTATTTCTGCAATAAAGTTTACGTTACGTTACGTTTACGTTTTACTCACTTGAAACATATAAATCCCTGGTTCAAAGCCGCCACCAGCCAGATGAAAACAAGCAGTAGCAAGCAAAAGGTGAAGAATTGTAGAACATTGCTGTGGAGCACCATCATCTCCTCCAGAATCTTCAATGTACGGAACACCTGCACAAATTAATAGAGAGATGCAATTTCTTTGTCAACATCTACTCGTCAGTCTCCTCATATAACAAACTCAAATCGAAAAGGTTTTTTAATTGAAATAAGAAAACATTTGATCTGTCCGGGGTGACCTAGAATACTGCCTCCAAGATGGAAGCAGGAGCGAGCACATCTGACACAAGCTACATGTTCCTACAGTAGGTAAGGTAGTTACAGTGCTCACAAAGTGCGAAACTGAACAACCTAAAAAATATGACTTCCCCATACAAATTCCCTGATGGTTGTAATTTTGTATGAGAGAATTTTTTTCTTTTCATTTACAAGAAGAAATTCCTTTTGAAAAATTCATTCCTTTTGAGAAATGACAGAGCACCCCTTTTCAGTTTTCGGAACTCCGTCACTTACATCAGGTAATCGTAATCACTTACATAAGGCAGCTTGCAGAGCTTGTTTAACCCAGACAGCTGTCCATTTCCGATAAAGTCTGAAATTGGAGCAGCAGCAAGCACGTCCGTCACAAACCATGCGTTCCTCATCTGCCATGACGAAGTCTGCAGCAGGCTTAATGGTACACCTGTTACATTTGTTTATGTAATGTTTTGGCAATGGTCCTATCTAATCAACAGAAATGAACTGCTTCGAGGATATCAAGCTCTAAGTCCAAATAGGTATGACAAAAAGTCGAAATAGGTATGACAAGTTTCGGGCCGAAGCCTAGTTGTTGCCAGGAACATAATGCTATCGGTTCGCTGAAGCGGAACTTAAATAAATCCTGACATTATTGCCGTCCCTTTCTGTTCTCTCATGATAGAAAATGACAGGTAGATTTTTGAATTGCTATGCTACCAATGATTACATGAATAGCTGCTACTTTGTCATAGATTTATATTGTCTTTTTTGGCCATTAATGTCCCACCGGTGGGCAAAGGCTTCCTTGCGGTCTCTCTTGGTGTGTTATTCTACGACTCTCTACCCTGAGCTTCTTTTCACCAGACTAAACTACCTTTATAAAATAATAATTTAAAAAAATCTTTATTTCAGGCTATTAAACCATATTACAATAACAACAACATTATAATCATCATCATATCATATCAGTACCTATTACAAGAACATTACATTATAATAACAATATTATAACAATGTAGTACAAAGTTTATAGTACAAAATATTACCTTCTTCAATATTTGTCCCTGTTGATAGATACACGATTATATCCAGGATATAGATAACAGTAACCATGAAGTTAAAGATGACGAAGTTATTAGACTGTTCACTTGGCAAATCAGTGGGCAAATCCATCCTAAAAATCAAGTAGTATGGATGTACCTGTCAGGAAATGAAAACGAAAGGTCTTAGAAAAATCTATTAAGGTGTTAACTCAAAAACAATAGGGCTAACTAAAAGGGTCCTGAAGGTAAGGCGGTTTAGGCGAAGATAATAATAACGAAGACATACTCTACTCATACCTATATTACTAGAGCATTAGTGAAATCCGCTTTTATAATTTACTAACTTTCTGTCAGCGGTGTCACCGGCTGCAGAAAATGTTTTACTTTCCCGTGGTAAAAAGTAGCCTATGTTACTCAGGTTGAACGTAGCTTTCTAAGGGTGAAAGAATTGAAATCGGTTTAGTAGTTTTTGAGTTTATTCGTTACAAACATACACACGCACAAAAATACAAATCTTTCCTCTTTATAATATTAGTATACAGAGTATAATATTAGTATAGTAGTCCTTGTGCTATACAGGGTGTTAATTTAATTGCGTGCCATAGCTTAAGGGGTGTTTCAGTAACGTATAAAGGAGCCCAAAAAATATCCCAAAAAGATACCCAGAGTTGCGTCTATCTCTCGTGCTATAACCAATCTATCTAAACCAATCGCGCGCGACGCGGCGTTAGTCGCATCTACCAATGATAGCGAATCGCGCGAGCTCGTTTATAGTGCAAGAGACAGCGCAGCTCTTGGAATCACTATAATAAATGCCGACTTTTGGTTTATTGATTTTTTGAGATGGATTTTTTTTATTTTTTTTATGGGCTCCTTATACGTTACTGAAACACCCCTTAAGCTATGGCACGCAATTAAATTAACACCCTGTATACTTACAAATAATACTGCCAACGTGATGATAGTTACGAAGAGTCTCCAAATGAGCTGCAGATCGGACGTTGGTTGCAGGATGCAGGGAAATGTGGACCGAAGACAGATGGCGTCTGATTCTTCCATCAGAGCTGTCATGTCAGATTGCTGGTGAAGAAAGAACTGCTGCAGGAGTTTCTTAGAATGTTATCAGTTTTTCAGTACGAAGACTTTGATAGAATCGCCGGATGAAAAGGAGGGCTGAACCTATGTCTGTGAGCTGAACGTTTAAATGTCACACAAAAATATTTAAATTGCATCCAGCCTGCCTGGTTCTTATCTCCATATGGAGAAGGAAAGGCCCACCCAGCTATTTACTGGTAGAACGGTTCTTTTAATTCGAGAAATTGGTTTACTAGAATAAGTATGTTTATACCCCCTATAATGTTCCCCTATATCATAGGCCTATTGGGACAGCTTCCCCATTGCTCAGTCAACGAAACTGTTTTCCAGAAATTCGTTCAGGAAAAGAAAAAAAAACATACAAATTGTCTGATTGAGGTGGTAATGGTCATTTTGTACAGGGAAATCCTAGCAAAAATTGAGCAATCTCTATCAGTTTGCGGCAAGCGGTCAGTTATAACTTGTATGGTAAATTGTCTGTAAATAAAGATTGTGCAGTAACATGACTGCGTCCTCCTACGCTTATCGGATACCCGAAATGCAGATTTAACTCACGTTTCTCATGATGTAGCAGTCGGCGATCTGCAGGAAGTAGTCGGTGCGAGCTATCAGGAGCTTGCCGTTCTCGTCCCGAGCCTCCTTCAGCTCTATCAAGTTGCGTTTCAACTGCAGGACAGAACTCTTGTGTCTGACGATTAAAACAAAATAACTAAAAAGAACTGATATATAGTAGAATTACTAAATATAATATACTTTGGAGAAATTTAAAATTGGTTGCAGAAACAGGGACATCATAGTTAAGTCTTATAGTAGAAAAGGAAACATGTATGCCTGGAGTATTATAAATTAGAAAATATTGTTTAAAAGTCTTACTTTACTAGCGGATGCGATCGTTGTGCATAATGGTGTGTAACTCTATCCAGGTGCTCCTAAAACAAGGGACGAGAAGGCGTTTAATAGTCCTCCCAACCGATTTTCGGTGACGGCGGCCAATCTCCCAGAGATTAGCCAACTGCGCGGGACTAGTTTTTAGTGCCCAAGTGTTGGCGCAACACACAAGTGCACTCTCTATTCCTTCAATCTCTTATTCTGATGGGACAGATTGACTGACATGACCAGAGAGAAATCAGGCGCAGGACCGACTATTTACATGCCCATCCGACAGCATGGATCATCTTACTTTTCGGACAATCAGGTGATCAGCCTGCAATGTCCTAACCAAACTAGAAACAACAACACAAAGTCATTGTCCCCCACCGGGAATCGAACCCGGGACCTCCGGGTCGTGAGCCCATGGCTCAGACCACTAGACCACAGGAAAAGGCGTTTACATGCTGAAATATACGTGCACTAAAAAGCTTTGTGCACCCTGAAGAATGTGGATCTGCCTATAAAACTGAACAAATTTTCCCAAAGATTCTAGGTTGAAATAGGAAAAAAAAATTACCAAAATGCTGTTCAGTTTCATGGGCAGATTCATATCCTGCAGGGCTCTCGTTTGTCACACGTTGTATAAATTTTATTGAATATTACTTACATCCATAGCAGAATGTATGATATAAGTCTGTCCAGAGAGGTGACCATGCTTGACGGCAACTCTCCAAAGATCTGCAGCTTTAAGGACATGGGCAGTGCAGAAGGTAGCTGCACGGACTGACACGTGGTTCTTGGAGCAGGCCACGTCTATGCACGCTCCGCAAGGGTTGAGGATCGAGCCGCGGGTGAATCGAAAGATCGGGGTTTCGTCATCCTCTGCTGTCACCATCTGTGTTTTTGATCTAATCAATTAACCATCACAATCAACATAAGTGCCTACCTAGTAAAATCTACTTCAAACTAGAAGGAGTCTACTGATTGGTATTATTGAGTGATGCTCGGTCTGCCCTGGCGGTGTAGCGCGTCTGGCATGTTCGCTGAGAACGGAGTCAAGAGTATGTGTGACCTGTTAAAGACATTTAAAATATCATTCCACAAAAGGCTACACTCCTCAACGAATAATATTGTTAATGTAATATTTGAAAATATCTATAGATTAGATAAACGTTATAATACTGTTAAGTAAATGACCTAGAAATACCGTTGTAACTTGTGATATGACATGTTAAATAACTACCTAATTGATTTAATTTATATTGTTTTACAATTCTATGACAATTAACAATGTAATGACACTATGGGATATCTTGCCTGAAATAAATGAATTTTAATTTAATTTAATTTAATTATGTTATGATGGGCCAATATCTATTGCAGGTGTCTATGGGTGACGGTAATCGCCATCTTCTCGTATGCCTCCTTCTAAAAAACCTTATTCGACCAACATTCTACGGAAAGCGTAGTTCAGATCTATTAGTAGAGTATAGGGTTTTAGTACGGTTTTCTTTTCCTTACATGCACATCACCATAAGTAATGAAGACCACAGCATATTTGTTGTGATTCCTCTTGAGGATTACATCTCCAGGGACATAGTTGATAGTTTCCATATGCTTTGCTAGCTCTGACAGGAACTGGTATGAGAGGTCGCGCAGAATCTGGCTCTAAGGGAATATAAGGGAAGATAATAAAGCAAAAAAATCAGTCTTCTAAAACTTCCGTAAATTATTTTATTCAAGCTAAATAATGAGCTTTTGTATTTAAAGGGTACTATATAGGTAGTGTATATGTAATACCTTTAAATAATGGGGTCAAGCAGCCTGAAAGCATTGGTGATAAATGATTTACCTCGTGAGTCATAAGGATATGCTCGAAAATAGAGATTGTCTGAAAAATTACGTATACTGGAGTGGTTTAAAAACAGCTTTTGCTAAGCTACATAAGCTTTTTTACCTTCTGCAAAGCTTCAAAGTAGATGTCGGTAGTCAAAGTGTTGACAAGGGTATGTGGGTATGTGGGCAGCAGCCTTGTTACAGAGATGGCCTTCTGTTTTTGCCAGTATGTCTTGTAAAACGACAGCACTTTGTCAATTAGTTCAGTTGGTACATTGGTACTTTTCTGGAAAACAAAATAACCATCATGAAGTGAAAGCAGTACGTGTGTAGGATAAAGGTGGTATTTAGGCTCGTATTTATAAAGCGCTCTCAAGATTGAGAGCAATATTAAGTATGGATTTGACAGATCGTTTTGTACTGAAATGACATTTCTGATACGAACTCAAACTCGCTGTCACTCTTGAGAGCTGATTATAAATACGGGCCTTAGTATCCTTGTGTCTCTTTATCTCTTGCTGCAAGAAAGGTTTACTTATTTTTCTTCTGCTGTGGGTAAAATCGGGCAGAACGAACCGATGAACTAGGCGTAACGACCACTATTAGGGACAGCCAAACGCGAACGACGACAGCTTAACGTGTCCTTTAAAATACATAATCATTTTACTTGCCAAGAGAAAGCCTTCATTGTCCTTACCAAACTGGAAACAAGCGTACAAAGTAATAATATCTACTTTGTTGGAAATGAACCTACAACCTGCGGATCGAGAGCTCACAGAGGCAGTTAGTACGAACCATATTATTGATGATGAGACGAAGCCTATTGCGGAACATGTACGCAAACTTTATGGAGATGCTGATGATTAGCGCCAAGGCTGCGATGGAAAATCCGGTAACAAGCAACGTTCCTGATATGGCTACTATCATGGTAGCCACGCGGTCCAAGTCTGATTCCGGTGGCCAATCTATCCTGAAATTGTCACGCATGTGCATGTACATAATATAAACATTGTCTTCAAGGCCATTAGCGGCTTCTTGTAACAGTCCACTGCTGAACATAAGCCTCCTAATTTATCAGACTCAGCGCTGCCACCAATTCCCTGGATTTATTTTTTCATAGCTTTTATATATGGGGTGATTCTACTCAGACCTATCAAAACATAAAGATTAGACGATGCGGAGACCCTCTTTTCAGTTTCTTTGTTTTATCTTCGTCGTATGACTCTTAGGGAAAGGATACAAAAATTACCCAATTGGAAAGAATCTCTTATCCAAAATATAGAACCCATGAAAAAACTTTATAGCACGACTTTTGTTTAGTGTAGAGGGCAGCATTTTGTACTTTATCTCCTGAAAATGGAAAAATACTTGTGTGATTTTTTTGACATAAGTATGGCGTATTGCCTTAGATCAACGCGGCCTTTCCAGGAAGGCCATCGTTGCTCTAAGCATATTGCAGATGAAAGATGATCCAAAACATACTCCGTGTACAAAACTCATACTGATGGACAAAACAAACAATACTTACCGAAATCAAACCCAACCAAATGAATATATTTGTGAAGACGACACGGATTAGTACGAAGATGAACCAATACTTTAGGCAAGAAGTGATTACACTGCTTTCCAAATAGTGGGTGTTTAAGTTCGCTGAAATAATTTGTTTATGATTAAGTTTATGTTTTCATCGGCTGTTTAAGAAGAGAAGAAGTAGCAAGATGTCTCTTCAAGAAAAACTTTCCCAAGTACTCTCATTGCTTGCAGTCTTGCCAACTACGGTTGCTCACAGTCCACATTGCAGACGACGGACATAAACTTCTTGCGATGGACCCACACAACACCTCCAAAGCTTCCATCATCTAAAAGTCTACTGACTGCTGGACATAGGTACTTAGGCATCCATCTCCCAAGGCAAGCTCCTCAGTTTGAAAATATGTATAGTATACTTTAGTATGTTTATGTTAGTAAGCCCGGATGGTGTAGTGGATAGGGTCGCGGCATTCTGTGCAGGAGGTCGTGGTTCGAATCCCACCATGTATCAATGTGTTTTTCGGTTTTCGAATTTCGTATGTACGTTTATTCGGCGCTTTTACGGTGAAGGAAAACATTGTGAGGATACCTGCACACACCTACGAAGAAATTCAAAGGCTGTGTGTAACCTAATCTAGGAGGTTTCCCTTCTGGGTTGCGGAGGTCAGATGGCAGTCGCTCTGTGTAAAAACCAATATCCTCGTTCAATCCCCTAGATTAGGTAGCCGACCCCGTGAAATACGGGAAAAAGGCTAGGAAGATGATGATGATACTTTAGTATGTTTGGCTTGCGAACAAGTGGTCGAGTCTCTAGGTACCGGAATGTCAGTACTTTGGTCATCATTAGGTATTCTAGAAAAGCAAAAAAATTGCAAATAAAAAGGAACATGACTTACCAACATACACGCCAATTCTCCGGAGGCGTACATGGTAGCAGGCCATAGTGACGATGTAATCGATATCAATCTTCGACTTCGACCAATACTTTGTGATGTAATGCATGTAAGTCGACAAGTCTACTAAGTAGCGCACTAGAATGAGAAAGAAGAGAATTCTTAAAATACCGCCATGCAACGTGATATTTACTCATGCATCGAATTAAATCTTTCAGTTGATAAATAAATGTAACAACAGCCTTTAGCGAAGCTTTTTACCAATATAAAACATCAATGCTAGGAAGCGAAGTGCATTAATGTTCCGATAAAAATCAAAATACTTAGTCCTCCCAACCGATTTTCGGGAACGGCGGCCAATCTCCAAGACTCTCTGCGCGGGACTTGGTTTTTAGGTGGTTTTTTAGCTCCCGAGTCTTTGCGCAACACACAAGCTGTGACATAGGTGCACTCTCCATTCATTCAAATTCTTATTCTGGTGGGTCATATTGACTGACACGACCAGAGAGAGATCAGGCGCAGGCCCGACTATTTACATGCCCATCCGATCAGACAACCAGGTGAGCCCTGCAATGTCATAACAAAACTAGAAAGAACAACACAAGTCGTTGTCTCCCACCGGGAATCGACACCGGGATCTCCGGATTGAGAGCCCGCGGCTCAGACCACTAGAACAAAAATAAAAATGAATCTTACGCCAGTGTGTCTTAGCGAAATGATGAAACTGCTGCTCGTGGTGGTACACGTAACAGTCGTAGAGCATCTCCGAGACCATGTCTATCCCATACAGCACATTGAAGGCCAGGTCTAGTAGTCCACTCACAGGTATGTCGAACACCATCTTTGTAGACAAGTACAGAGAAGTAAAAAAGATATTATAAGTATAAAGCAACATCACAATAAAATAACATGTACCTAAAGCATTAGTAATTTTATTTACAATGTGACATAATATGGTCTATAGCTGGATATGTATGGGCCTCCCCCAAAAGTGATATTTGCCTTTCGATTGGCAGGTGGGTTTCTCACTCCACTCGGGTAATTGGAGTCAACAATGGTTTGTTCTTGACTAGGTCAGGGACGACAGAGTATTCTGTTCACTCTTTGCAGAGTTGAGGGTGGTATGCAATCAGAAACATTTGTCAAACGGTAGTGAGTTCCACTCTTTAGCTGGGTGTATTATGAAAGATGATTGGAAGCGCTTGGTTCGAATTGGTGGAATATCAGCTAGGTATGGATGGTATGTTAGGTAAATGGCTACCTGTTCAGAAACGTAGTCCATTGATAGTATCACGATGGCCAGCAGAGTCAAGATGCAGAGGCTGACGTTCCAGATTGTGCTCTCCAGGCGGAGGACGATGAAGGAGAGCAGGCGGCCCCAGCTCATCCAGTTTGGGTACTCCGTCTGTGGAAAACGAGTTACTTAAATACCTCCGTAGTCCAGTGGTCAGAACCATTGGCTCCTGAATCACAATACTCTTTGATTTCAGCCACCCTTTGAAGGTTTCAGAACGCCATACCTTACCCTATATACGAAGTGTAAGGGAGGCTTCCCGCAAACCGAACAACTCTCACCAGGAAATTCATTCAGGAAATAAAATTTTTTATTTACTTTCGTAGCCAAAATTACCTTGGACAAACGTAGGGACAAACAATTTGTATGGGGAAGCCAGTTCTTTTTCTATTTTGTAAAAGTTGTTCAGTTTATTTGACTGAGCAACCCCTATTAGTTTGCGGGAGTGGGACCCTTTATTACCTATACCTTACGGCGGTTTGATGCAGAAATAAATGTACAAACTGTGCTACGCTGTGCTACAAACACACCTCATTTTGAAGGGGAATCCCTTGAAAGTTGACGTCCTTTGGCTTGCTTTCAGGGATCTGACTGGCGCGCATAGTCGGTAGCGGCATTGTTGATTATTAACAAGCACAAATGCTACTTCGGACAACTAAATATCATCAATCAATTATTTTATTTTGTTGATTCTTTATGTTTATTATTATTATTTATGACAATATCAGATATCATTAAGATTTTTTTTATGGCCTGGATGCGTTTTGAGTTTGAGTCACGTTTGAGTATTATTACTCTTCTCTGTGGATAGAGGATGGTTCATTCCTCAGTAAGAAAATTAAGACTTGGCTTAAAGGACTTGAATCCAAGCCATAAAATATTCAAAAAAAAAAAAAAAAGAGTAAGGTTTTGAGGTTCTGAGGTTTTGAGGGTTTTGATATGATAGCTTCATTGGTTTTGAGCTTTTCTACGAGCTTTTCGCAGGGGTTTCAGGTTTCAGCACGGTTTCAAACTGTTTCAGACACAGGTGTCATCAGAGGTTTTTCGTAGGCATCGAGGAGTGTTTATTCTAAGAGTGCAATAGATAAAATCTTCGTTTTTTTTATAGTTAAAATCTTCTTCTAGGAAAAGAAAATGACTCAGAGAAAATGACAACAGACAACACACAGACAACATGATTTGACATGTTGACATGTTTTGATCATGGTTTCTGTCACTGAGCATATAATCAGCAAAATGTCCCCATAGGGACCATTGCTAAAAAAAAAAAAAAAAAAAAAAATCACTTGGTTTCTGTGTATTTATTATTCATTGTTTGCACTAAGAAATATAGACCTAATTAGGACCTAATTAGGACACTTGAGATTGCAAGTTCTGTACCAGTTGGTTGAACTATTCTTTCAATAATCCTGGACGTAAAAAAAGAGTAAAAAGTTGACGTGAAAGGCATAAAATAAGTAAATCATGTCTATTTCAAAGGCACGAGCCGACCGGTTATCCAGTAACTTTAAAGAATTCCACTTGGAAGAATTATTAGATGAAAATGAAAACGAAGTGAGCATTAAGAACATCATTCTCTCCATACATAAATTATTCTTATTTTTATTATTCTTATTCTTATAATGCATATAATCACGCCTTTATCCCTAATGGGGTAGGCAGAGCGTAAACGATCTAAACACGTCCACCACGTCTGACAATTTTTAAGGGTTATTCCAGATAGATCTGTATTGCTATAGTGACAGATTGTCAGCCCATCGCCTAAATTACAATACTGAAACCCTCGAATCCCTTAGCTGATTTTTAAAGCTTACCCGGGAGGATATGCAGCTGGCACATTCTATGTTTTCTCTCACTCCCAGTCCAGCATGGAAGAATCACTTCCAATCTCTCCAAATTATCTCTAATAAATACCGAATATACCGATAGGTGACCTCTAACCTGCAATATGAAGGTGGCACCCCATGATGATATGGATGATGATCATAATTTCTTTGCAATACACTTGCTCTCTAAAAAATCTGATGTTTTACTTGCCTCCACAAAACATTTTCAAAACAAAAGTGAGATAATGACTTTTCTTCTTCTTATCGAGGTGTACGACCTGATAAACCCTGGTGTCAGAGAATAATATCATCTGACTATGTCTTCGGACTGCCCAAGTAAACTATCATCGACATCATTCTATCCAATCTCCCAGGAATACCGACAGTGACCTCCAAACTTCAATATGAAGATGATAATGATGATGATCATATCTTGAGGAAAAATCCAAAAATCTATTCAAAACCTTAATTTGAGATGACGTTTGCAGATGAAATACCCACCATGGACATCAGGGGGTCAGCTACTGGACTGCCTAGTCTCAGTACCGGAAAGCACGATGTGGTATGCAGTCTTATGCGTGCTCAGCCTTCTAGCCATTGTCATCCTCTCAATGGACTTCCAATCTTCTGACTACATCTTCGGACTGCCCACCAGTGAACTGGTTGATATCCTGTATAATGCCCTTTATGGGCTACATGCTGCCGCTCATATGATCAAGGATTGCTATTGGTGGCATCACGAACAGTATGAGATCTCGAAGCTGTATTGGAGTAAGTTAATTTACCGTATAGGCAAATTGGCGGTCAACATGTAGAACCTATCAACGTAATTTGATTCACTTTAGTAGGTTGCGTTACTCGTCTAGGCGGAAACTTCGAGAAAGAAGATTTTGTGGCATGGTATCTGGTTCTATTTATAATGCTAGATGTGAGGTGTTTCATCGCCTTCATAAACAATTCTGAAATAAAACTGATCCATCACATGTTGCTATGTTCTCCACTATGACCAGATAATAGAGGTAGAAAGATACAAAGATCATTTATTTGGTATTAGTAACAACAATCAAAAAAGTTAAAAACGAATACTCATAGCTCAGGTCAGGGTTCTAGCTCAGCATGTGCTCCTGTTAAAGACTGTAGCGCTGGTACGTACACTTGAGACAGAAAGTCCGGTAAGGTGGGTTTTCTGCACAACCGGCTGTCAGTCACGTGCACTTAATTCAGATGACTGTAGATCAGACTGATCGATGTCTATGGACCAGAAGACCATGCTATATTATAAGATTCTTATTGCCTATTCTCAGTGTGGTACATACTTGACGTGGCCACGTATCTGCACTACGCGGTGACATTGATTCCCGAGACGCCGGGGATAGACATCCATTACATTGTCAAGATGATTTGCTACTTCGTCCGCCTGCGTCGTCCTCTCACATACCTTTGTGAGTCTTAAATTCCTGTCGTCATCTTCACCCTTATCATCAGCTCATATACGGGCCCACTGAATGGCACGAGCCTACCCTGAACCAGGGCAACGGGGCCTTAGCCAACAGCGTGGACCTAGTACGGATTGGTCAACCTCGTGATTTATTTGCACTTTTTCTTCTGTTGAGTCATTTGTTGGATTGACGAATAGCTCTATGAATCAATCATTGCATTGTTTTTTTATCGGACATTGTGTAGTTTTGAATGTATTGGTATGCCAATGAATAAGTGCTTTAAAAACTAGCGAGATTAAGAATGAGTAAATATTCCAAGAAACATGGTGCGGGTTAAAATGAAACCAAATGAGAAAAAATTTGAAATCTCACATAAGTTCCAAAAAGAAAGACCACAATAATTGCTTGTTTTGTTTTAGGGTCTCTAAACAGCTATTACTTGAAGAGCAACATCATCGAAACATTTCTAAAGTTTTGGTATATAATCGTGCTTTTGCGCGTCATTTACACCAACGCGTTTATATGGATGGGAATGCAGAACAAGGCAAGTCCGGATTCAAGTATTTATAATAAAATTTTATTAAAAGCGCTTCAGCCGGTTAGACGTGAAAGAGTAACAAACATCCATTCATCCATCCATACTTACATTAACAACACAAACACAAACTTTCGCGTTTATAATATTATCATATTATCCTGTATTTCGATATTATGATTGCAGACCATTGAGTACGTCGACGTCCCAGAATGGCTAAGGAAGAATCGAGCTTTGTTGTTTTTCCGGACCTTTTATATGACAAACAAGAAATTTATTTCTATTGGGTATCTATTTTTTTTACTTACAAAAACTTCAACCAATTTCAGTGACCACCAACTATGACAAACTACTGTGCGGGATTTATAGTGCCCGAGTTAACGTAACATAAAAATACAATAAATAGCTAATTTTATTCCAACAGGAAGACATGTGGATACCTTTTAGACACAACTAAATTTAAATTCTATTGACTCATGAAGAAGAAGATAGAAAGACAAAGCTACCATTTACACCTCTGTTCATTTCACTTGTGTCTTTGCAATAAAAGACAACCTGCTATGGAAAACATGAATTTCCAGATTTTCTTTTAAACTCACCAACTTTTAAACTCCCAGGATAGATTGGCCTCCAGACACAACCGTCGGCCGCCTAGCTACAGCATTTGTGATGGTGTCCGGTGCTCTGGTGACCAGCGTTGCCTGCGCTTCCCTCGCGCTCATCATCAGCCTTCATATGAGACCTGAAGAGGTTTTCCGGCAGAGGCTCCGACTGATCTGTAACCAGATGGTACTTATTGGTTCTTCTTCTTATCGAACCCTATGAAACCAGGGGGCCTATGATGCGCACTGTAGACTTCGTTTTGTCTACACATTATCTCTTTCGTTGCGCACTTCACAAAACGGTAAAGGACATGGCATTAATCATAGTGAAGTTTGCACCAAGTGTAGACAAATCGAAGTCTACAGTGCGCATCATAGTCCTGCAGGTGTCAGAGTTTTTTAACCGACTAAGCAAAGCCAATGGGCCTCGATCACTATCAAAGGCAGCGACAGGGACTTTCTGAAGCACGGACTATTTTTCTTATAAGCATGTGATACTTCATGATGGCGGCGAAATAGAACTTCCTTATTAACTGACCATAAATTGCTCCAGTCCGTGGTCTACTGGTCAGAGCAATGGGCTCTCGACCCAGAGGTTGTGAGCATAATAGAAAGATCGTGAGTTCGATTCCCGCTGGGGGTTTTATCTCTTTGTGAGGTTTTCCTAGTTTGGTTAGGATAATGCATGTAAGTATAACCTGTACGTTAGTATTATTAGTACTCTGTGGTATAACTAAAAAGATGATTATTGTATGATCCAGCTATTTTTCTACAGAAAGAAACTCATGTGCCGTCTGCGCTTCGCCGCAAAGTGGAGACGTTTTACAAGATGTACTGGGACAAGCAGAGAGGGGTATCTATCACAAAGTTGCTGCCCACATTCCCGCCTACACTTGCTAACACTTTGAATACGGAAATCTACTTCGAAGCTTTCCAAAAGGTACCACACACTTCGTTTTTAAAGTTATTTAGTGATTAGCGTAGCAAGTGGCTACACTGGACTCTTTCTACGACTTAGCACGCGTAGCAAACTGCAGCCATAGCAGAATGTAAGAAAAAATTAAGTTTAAAACTAATAAAATTCGTGGAACATACGAGTACATAACTAGAGGTTATCCGAGATATTTGGGAGTTCTCAACTTTTGGTGTTTGTACGAGCAAAGATACAGCTACTTTTGGTTGGACCTCTCGAGACACTCTCTCTACTCTCGAGACTCTAGACACAGTAAATTCTGTAACTTAGGATTTTTTTGTAAACATATGCCGTACTTTTTGACATCTTGTTTCTCCCGTTGCACAATTTCTCAGAGCCATATCCTGTGCGACTTATCGTACCAATTCCTGTCAGAGGTCGCAAAACACATGAAAACCATCACCTACATCCCTGGCGATATCATCATCGAACGCCAGTTTAGCAAGCAAGCCATTGTCTACATTGATTATGGTGATGTAGAGGTAAATATAAAATAACATAATGAATAGTTCTTCTTGCCATTCTTCTTTTGTCGTGATTGATGTGATGAGGAAACGGCAAACGACTGGTGACAGAGATTTTGTACTACCATACTTGCTACAATCAAATGATACATCTAGGTAAGCTATTATTTGCATGTGCTTCGCTCTTATGAGCTTAGCTTGTTTGGATCGGAACGGAATCCAACTCTTTAGGAGCAGCCGTTAAGCATGATCTCCGTAGAGTGGTCCTCCCCGCAAGGGTGCCCTTTCCCACGTGTATCCGTGTCGAGATCATGCAATGTTTATTGCCGACACTTCCGCATCTGATGAGTCGAAATGAAGACGAAACAGTGGTCAACAAACGACGAAACGACGCGTTTCGTTTTCTCTCACATTCATCACAACGGCCTATGTGTCTATAACACTAAGCTAGTATTGTTCTTACCAAACTGAAAACAATCACACATCACACGAATTAAATTCTAACCTAAGCTTGGATCACGCAGGAGTTACTCTTTGTGGTTATGATCCTACAGAAATTCCCTGTTTCCATCAGTTGGTGACCCCAGAAGACGACGAGACTCCAATGCTTCGCTTCGTGCGCGGCTCGATCCTGAACCCTTGCGGTGGCTGCGTGGAAGTCGCCAGCTCTACTTCCCACATATCAGTTCGGGCTGCTACTTTCTGCGTCGCTCATGTTCTCATGGCCTGCGACCTCTGGCGGGTCTCCGCTATCCATGGCAGGGGAGGAAACTCGTATTATATTCTTGCTTCTTTTCACGTATGGCTAATTAAATTATTTTATATCTAATTATAAGTCAATGCTACACAGGTGCCAGATATCAAAAGAACCCAAATAGCTCTGTCTTCGAATGTTATAGAAGCCGTGATGTGGTAGATCTAGCTAGGAAATCGACGGCAGCATATTTGGTGGTAGGGTTTTATGATGGCTGCATGTTATTATATTTTGGTGTCTGTCTATTAGAAGGACCCATGAAAGCACCATACTAGCTCTTCCGTCAAGTGCAATAAAAGCCGTAATATGATAGCAATAGCTAGGAAAAAGACAATAGCATTTCTGTCGATGTCGAAGAATGGCGAGTCTATACTATACATGTCAACAAGTAGTTAGGTCTGTGTAGAAAGAACTAAGCAGTGATTTTCATTGTTGTTACAGGAGCATTTTCAAAAAGTGTTCAAACATTATCAGAACCGAACACATTATGCGCAGTAAGTGCTACGTCAACTTTATATTATCCTTAGTCTAATAGGTATCTGAACTGCGCCCGCCGTGCTCATAAATAACCTGCGTCTGAAGATATCTAATATTGGTGGTTTTATGTAAAGCTTTAATCAAGTGTATAGGACAATGCAAAGTGTAGATTCTGCTTCATCACGACAAGGTTTATTCATGTGATCGAACACCTTTGGAGTCATTGTCATGGATTAGACATTCTCCTCTAAAATTTTGTTTTGTATTCTTTGTCAGTGCTAAGAGCTCAGTCCTGATATTGAAGCACAATTTGTTGGGGCTAAAAGAAGCAAAGGATGATGAAGGGAAACCTCTCATGGATCGTACGGACGCCTTCGTCAAGATTGCAGGTTGCTACATAATGAGAAATGTAAGATGATGATATAAGAGAACTACATATACCTATACAGGGTGAAAAAAAAGTACTGCGTTCCTTTAAACCACATATTCTTCTGATGATACCTAACAACTTTCCCAGAGAACAAAATCATTAGCTCGAAAAAAAAATCTGCCTTTTCCATACAAAACTGCAGATCCCGGAGAGCATCTTTGTATGGAAAAGGCAAAAATTTTTATCGAGCTAAAATTTTTGTGCTTTGGGAAAGTTGTTTGGTATCATCAGTAGAACATGTGGTTTAAAGGAACGCAGTACTTTTTTTACACCCTATACACAAATAAATTCGGATTTCGACAAAGTTTCTTAAACCCATGGTTCTTCCTGTTATATTGTCTCTGCATAAATTCTGCTTTTTTTTAATGCGAAAATTCAAAATAAAATAAAATTCTGTTTCTATTTCTTGCAGCAACCTGACGCGTCCCTGATCGACGTGTCTGATGAGATCTGCCTGAAGCCAACGTTCCCGTGCATTCTGCAACCCCTGTCGTCTATACAGACCGCATGGAATCTCTGCGTCACGGCGATTGCTCTCGTGGCCACTGGGGTTAGTATTTTAGGAACAACGGACCTAGGTCCGTATTTATGATCAGCACTTGAGACTGACAGCCAGTTTGAGTTCGTATCAGAAATGTCATTTCAGTACAAAATTACCTGTCAATTCCATACTTAATATTGCTCTCAATCTTGAGATCGCTTTATAAATACGAGCTCTAGAGGCAGTGGGAGACCCCGAAAGAGATGGGGGGACGAAATGGGGTTAAGAACTGAGAACTAAATGGCGCCACTGTTGAGTGTTCCTTTTTCCTGTGATTGGTCAGTAATCAGTCAATAATCAATATCAATCTCAGTTTTGTGTCTTCTCATTGGTCTCTTTTGGAACACTCAACAGTGGCGCCATCTGCAGTTAGCTTTGCGTTTTTATCCCCATTGATGCATTCGACAAAAAACTGGATGGAAATCGCACAAGACCGGAAACGACCGGTAAAATTGGGCTAGGTACGAGTAAAAAAGCATATAACTAAATGATTTTTCTAATTTTAACTTGCAGAAACTGTGGGGAATCTCACCTTTGGACTCAATGAATTTCAACATTTTGCTAGACAAGACAAGACAACTATGAAACAGTTTTAGAGATAGATCAATACTTCCATGCTGGACTGGGAGTGATAGAAAAACATACAATGTGCCAGCTGCATCTCCTCCCGGGCATGCTGTAAAAACCAGCTAAGGGATTCGAGGGTTTTAATGTATTGCAATTTAGGCGATGGGCTGACAACCTGTCACTATAGCAATACACATGACCATCTGAAATAACCCTCAAAACTTGTCAGACGTGGCGGAACGACCTTTCGGTCCTACCCCATTAGGGATAAAGGCGTGATTTATGTATGTATGTATGTACATTTACAGCCATCATCGTTCCCAAGTCTGGCTTTATTTATGTGTGTTTTATTTCTTGTTATAGGTTCATCCGTATTGCATCATATTTTTACGAGAGGCATCACCGCAATTCATCTTTTTCGATTTTATTGTGACCATCGTATTTTGTTTGGATGTCGTCGTCGTTCTGTCAACTGGAATTAAAGTGGAAGAAGGTAAGCAATCTCTTCTCTTGTGTTTAAAAGTTAATTTAGATTAATAGTTACTCTGTGGTTTAGGTTAGGTATGAAAATGTATGAGATGTACCGCACTACAGCGGCACTACAGCGGCGTGACACACGCTACGAAGGGAATTTGCTACAGAATAGGAATCGTAGCAAAAGGCTACGCAATGCTACGTAGGGAATTTGCTACGGAATAGGAATCGTAGCAAAATGCTACGCATCGCTACGTAGGAAATTTGCTACGGAATAGGAATCGTAGCGAAAGGCTACGCATCGCTACGTTGGAAATTTGCTACGTAATAGGAATCGTAGCAAAAGACTACGCTACGCTACGTAGGGAATTTGCTACGGAATAAGAATCGTAGCCGTACGCAAAAAAATGTTGCATGGTAATTTTTTTTATTTTTCTACACAGCTGTAGAGAACCGCTTGACTCGTAGAAGTAGATACCACAAATACTTTTTACTTCGATTTTCATTGAATACAAGAATGCCCATTGAAAAAGTTAGGGACATTTAAACATTTTTGCGTTCATTCTAGACTGAGTATATGTTTTTTGCAACAGGGATACCATTAAACCTGCTAGAGACAGCCTCATACCGCATGCGCAGTTTATGGTTCTTGCTGGACGTGTTGAGCGTGGTGCCGGTCTTGCTCCTAGTTGTGGACGGCAAGTTCGCCGGCATGAACAAACTTTTTAAACTGCCTAAGGTACCAACGTAATTTTTATTTTATTTATTTATTTATTAATTACTGTGATGCCCGTAAGTTTAATATAATTAATTTAGGTAATATTTGGGTTCTTAATTAAAATAATAAGATTCAACCTTGCTTTTCAATTTTAAGATATAATTTTACTAGAAAGGAAAATCTAACAGTTCACAACAAATTCGTATGACAGGTAATTAATCACTTTCTTATATCTAAGAAAATTAAAATTTAGTTTATGACTAAACCTAAAAAAAATAAAACAAGAAAAAGATAAAATGAAAATCTATGTCCTTTCTTCAGGATCGAACTCAAGTTCACTCTTGACTTGCAACTATACGGGCAGACGGCTAAACCGCTGCGCCACACTGTCGCTTAAGAGTAGCGGCGAAATAAGCCTACAGTAGGAGGAGTCTGCAGTTGGCAGACAGGAATTTCTTTGTTTACGTTTTGAATAGTATGGTGTCCATAAGACCAAGTGGAAAATATTTCAACGTAAATTCCTTCCTAAGGGGCGTTTCCAAAAGCTGTGGACAAGGTTACTTAAATAAGTAACGGCACATTTTGACGAGAAAGCAAAAGGTTATCAAGGCTAACAAAAACTTAATATCTATCGCTTACCCCGTGTCCGCAGTTACACAAACACTAATCACGTTTAAATAAACGACTGAAACGTAATACTACGTATATTTCATAAAATTATGGCGATATTTCTTATAAACATGTATCTGACATTCACCGAGTATCTCGACAAATGCCCAATGAATATACCTCTTTTGCGCATACCTTCAAAACAATTTCTCATAGAAATTGAGTTAAGGAATTCGTAAGTCCAAATGGCCTCACTAACGCCATCTAGCGACGTTAATATTAAACATTAACGCACTACTTGTTGCAACCATTACAATATCCCCCCTCCTAAAATAAAAGAATCCAAGGGATTCTTTTATGAAAGTACTCGTTTTAAATCACACGAGTGCCATTTACCTAAATTTTTGCCCTTCAAATTCTTTAATATGTACACATCCGCAGAGAGCTTCTCTGAAATTACGGCTTTCTCATATTTTGGTGACAATTTTGCCATAAAACATTTGTCTGCACTCGACTGAGGTTTCATCCTTTTCCACACAATATCTCCTATAACATAAGAGCAAGTACGTCTTCGGGCGTTATAATTTCTGCAATTTACCTCATATGCCTTCCTAAGTCGCTCTTTGACCTCCTTGTATATCTCCTTCCTTTTTTCCACACCTTCTTCAAAAATTGTCCTGTCAAAATCTACCGAAGTTGTTTCATCAACATTTTTTGAAAGTCTACCATGGTTAGAGATTTCTCGACCAAAGAATAAGTATGAAGGTGTCTTTCCTGTAACCTCGTGCACTGCCGTTCTTATAGCATGTCCAATGTGTGGAACATGCTTATCCCAGTCTTTGTGGTTCTCTTGTATATATGACGCAATGGCCGTCCCTATAACTCGATTCACTCTCTCCGTTGGGTTTGCTTGTGGATGATAGTAGGGTGTATACCAAATTTCCGAATTGTAACTATCTGCCAACTCTTTAAATTGTCCTGAAGTAAATTGCTTACCATTGTCACAAATTATGACCTTAGGCGAACCATATAGAAGAAAAACTTGCTCTTCCATAATTTTTGCAATGTTTGAAACTTTACCATTTCGTAAGGGAAAAAGTAATGCAAATTTGCTAAACCAACAACAAACCACCAATAGCATAGTGTTGCCAGCCCTTGAACGAGGAAAAGGACCCATAAGATCCAAAGAAATAATTTGAAAAGGTTCTGAAACCTCTTTATGTTTTCCCATGAGACCCTGAGGTGGCAATTGAGGAGTCTTATGTTTAGCACAGGTTTCACATTTCCGTACGTAATCTTTTACATCCTTTATTAAAGTTGGCCAATAGTACCTCTGTCTAACCTTATTAATAGATTTCTTGATTCCAAAATGCCCCGATAATGGGTCATCATGACATTCTTTAAGCACTTGTGCTCTTAAGCTCTCTGGTACCACAATTTTCCATGAGTCATTTTCATCGGGAAATTGTTTTAACTTCAAGTATTTCCATAAAATGCCCTGACTCAGAGACCATTCTGAACAATCTTTCCCGATTTGAACCATATGTTCCTTCTGCTTGTACCAGTCATCCTTATCTTCCGCCTTAATTTCAATAGCAGCTATCTCGTTTTCTTCTACAGCACGTGATAAAGCATCTGGAACTACATTCTCTTTACCCTTCTTATATACTACTTCATAATCAAATTGCTGCAACTTCATAGCCCAACGAGCAAGTCTTCCATGTGGGTCTTTTGTCTTATTCAGCCACTGTAATGCACTATGATCTGTGATCACTTTAAAGTGTGTACCCTCAATGTATGGTCTGAACTGTTCAATGGCATGAATGACGCTAAGAAGTTCCCGCTCTGAAGTTGAATACTTTGACTCTCTCTCAGTTAGTTTTCGGCTGGTAAAAGCCACTGGTTTTTCAACATCTCCACTCATCTGAATTAGGACAGCACCTGTACCTCTGTTCGAAGCATCACACTGTATAATAAATTCATTCGAGAAGTCGGGACAACTTAAAACCGGTGTTGTTGTCAAAGCAGTCTTCAATTCCATGAATGACTTATCAGCCTCAATGTTCCAGATTACTTCACGTCCTTTCTTACCACCTTTTGTAAGGTCATGTAATGGAGCTGCGACCATAGCAAAATTCTCAACGAACCGCCTGTACCAGCTTGCTAGCCCCAAAAATCGCTTTAAGTCTGTAAACGTTTTAGGTTTTGGAAAGTTAATGATGGCACTGACTTTGTCCGGATCTGTACGCAAACCGTCTTTGTCCACGATGTATCCCAAGTATTTGAGAGAGTCTCTAGCAAAGTGACATTTCTCTATATTAACAGTTAGACCAGCTTTAAGGAGTCGATTCATCACTTGGGATAAAGTTTCAATGTGTTCTTCAAAAGTCTGCGTGCACACCACTATGTCGTCTAGATAGGTAAAGACTTTCCCCTCATATTCAGGTGGAAACAGTTTATCCATTAATCTCTGTTGCGTCTGACTGGCATTAATTAGGCCAAAAGGCATGACCTTGAACTGATATAATCCTTTTCCGGGTAAACCAAATGCTGTTTTTTCTCTGCTAGAAGTTTCTAATGGAATTTGCCAAAATGCTGATTTGAGGTCCAAAGTAGACAAATAACGAGCATTTTTTAAACTGTCAAGAATAGAAGTGACACGCGGTAGAGGATAAGTATCTCTTTTAGTCAGTTTGTTCAATTGACGGCTGTCCAAACATAAGCGATTTTTGCCTGATGCTTTTTTTACCAGAAGGACAGGAGACCTCCACGAACTGTAGGAAGGTTCTATCACATCCATCTTTATCATTTCGTCTATCTCCAATTCCAACTCTTTCATTATCTGTGGCGAAAAAGGATACTGTCTTTGATTAACTGGCTGTTGTCCTTCTGTGTCTATATAATGTTCGATGAGATCTGTGCGACCTAGACCCTTACCAATTGAAACTTCCATGTCTGATACTAAGGCGTCTAAGACCTTTTTCTGATCACTATTTAATTCTTGTCTTGAAATTACCGAAACGGAATTGTCGATTTCCATTAAATCTGTACTTTTCTCTACCTCCTTTTGTAATTGAAATTCATTAGGATTATCCTCAATTTCTCTAATTCCGAGCTTAAATGCTTTAAAAAAATTCATTCCTAAAAATATATCATGTCTCAAGTTAACAGGAGCAATATAAAACGTAACAACATTGTATTTATTCAAGAACTCCACTGGCAAGTTCAAACATGTTGTAACCTTATGTGGTGAACCATCTGCTGTAGACAAAGTCACAATATCAGAAGTATCTTGCTCTGAGAATCCCATTGCAATTAGTCTCTGACTTATACCTTTGGAAATCACAGAATGTGTGGCACCAGAATCGATTAAACCTACAAATTCTTTCCCTAAAATTTTTATCTTACCATAGTAACGATCATCACCATTACTTAAATTTACTATGTTGCATATTTCTCCAGTAGAGAAATAACGTGAGACCAGATTAAGCCAGTTCTGCCATTCTACGTTTTGCAATTGCGGCTTATTTATTTTGGAAGACATTCGGCAGAGTTGATGTCTCCCACCTTTTCGTTTCCCGAACTTTTGCATGATGGGCAATTATTAGTGGTTTGTCCAAATTTGCCACATTTATAACAAAACAACCTCTGCCGCGGAATTTTGCAGTTCCTGAATGTGTGGCCTATGACGCGACAATTCCAACATTTCATGTCCGAGTTCAGCCTAGCTGTAGCACCATTGCTAGCACTTGGTTTGTTTTGGTAAAAAGCATTCACTTCCATATTTTGTGTTTCCTTATAGGCTAAATCCGGCTCTAAGGGATTTCCGTCTCTTTTGGGTTCTTTAAAACTGTCACAGTTAAATTTAGTGCGCTCAATAATTCGTAAAACCGCCACTAGTTCTGAAACGGTGCTAAACTTATCCCTACAAATAGCCTGTTGATAATAGGGTTGTATATTTTTAAGTAGGATGGCCAACTTCTGTGATTCTGATAATTTTTCAGGTAGTCTGTTGAACATATTTTGCATGACCGATACATAGACAACCGGATTTTCTCCTCTGCCTTGAGTTCTTCTTTTTATTTCGTCCAGAAGTTCATCCTGATAGTAAGGTCGTTGGAACGTTGACGTAAGCAATTCCTTTAAATCGTCCCAATTATTTGCGTAACATTTATTAGCTCTAAACCAAATAAGTGCATCATCCTCAAAGAGATCTACAGCATATCGCCATAAGTCCTCGTCATCAGCATTTCTGGCTTCTTTCAATTCCTCAACGCGTTCTAAAAACGCATTTATACTTAAACTTCCAGAACCGGTGAATTTGATCCCCCAATCTTTAATAGGAACAAGTTTCCGTGTCACAAAATCTTTATCAATGGTAGAAGACCTGATAAAAGGAACACGATTTGTCAAAGTAATAGGATTAGCAGGTATGTCAATAATATTAGCGGCACCCTGCTCTACAACTTTAGCTTTGAACTTAACTTCGGTATGCATACCGCCTTGAGTTTGACTAACCGTGTTATCTTTTTGGTCATCTTCTATATCAAGAGAGTGAAATGTTTTCCCAGCCTCCTCTATTTTCGCTATAATATTTATGGCATCTGAGCCCAAAGACTGTTGCAATATTTCTTTATCCTTTTCGGTTAAAACACCCTTACTAGGCATGTTGTCCCCCTTCTCAACCTCGCTATAATCCGATATACCATTAAGAAAAGAACTGACCTCTTCACAAAGTTTAACATGGCGATCTGCTAAATCATCACCCGGACTTATTAATTTTACATGATTGTGTAAATGCAGAGTACGAGATATAATGCGTTTCCATATTGCTTTATCAGGTGCCTCTGAAATTTCGTCCCAAGCTTCCGTAAGCGCCTTCATTTTTTTTTCACACGCAGTAATATGCCCTAAAGGTTCAGAACTACATGACGGCGGTGGTGTGAGATTAATCGTAGATTCCTTTTCTTTCTCCTTATTAAAAATTTCTTTTAATATCGACCGCATAGATACTACATTAGCAATATTATAAACACCTCTGCAAGCCAATTCAAACTCGAGTTCATCCTTTAACAAGTCCCAAACTCTAATCTTTTCGGACAACATCATAAAAATTAAAAATGATAACAGTAAATTTACTAAATATTACTATACTAACATTAATCTAAAATGACTTGTAATACATTGAAATATGTAACAAAGAAGCAAAAGTAATTATATAAAGATATTAATAGTATCCCGACAAAACTTATGGTCACCCTACACTTTGACCATATTACTTTATTGAGGACCGAATCTTATTAAATTAAATATACCCGTTGGGCGCCATTGTGATGCCCGTAAGTTTAATATAATTAATTTAGGTAATATTTGGGTTCTTAATTAAAATAATAAGATTCAACCTTGCTTTTCAATTTTAAGATATAATTTTACTAGAAAGGAAAATCTAACAGTTCACAACAAATTCGTATGACAGGTAATTAATCACTTTCTTATATCTAAGAAAATTAAAATTTAGTTTATGACTAAACCTAAAAAAAATAAAACAAGAAAAAGATAAAATGAAAATCTATGTCCTTTCTTCAGGATCGAACTCAAGTTCACTCTTGACTTGCAACTATACGGGCAGACGGCTAAACCGCTGCGCCACACTGTCGCTTAAGAGTAGCGGCGAAATAAGCCTACAGTAGGAGGAGTCTGCAGTTGGCAGACAGGAATTTCTTTGTTTACGTTTTGAATAGTATGGTGTCCATAAGACCAAGTGGAAAATATTTCAACGTAAATTCCTTCCTAAGGGGCGTTTCCAAAAGCTGTGGACAAGGTTACTTAAATAAGTAACGGCACATTTTGACGAGAAAGCAAAAGGTTATCAAGGCTAACAAAAACTTAATATCTATCGCTTACCCCGTGTCCGCAGTTACACAAACACTAATCACGTTTAAATAAACGACTGAAACGTAATACTACGTATATTTCATAAAATTATGGCGATATTTCTTATAAACATGTATCTGACATTCACCGAGTATCTCGACAAATGCCCAATGAATATACCTCTTTTGCGCATACCTTCAAAACAATTTCTCATAGAAATTGAGTTAAGGAATTCGTAAGTCCAAATGGCCTCACTAACGCCATCTAGCGACGTTAATATTAAACATTAACGCACTACTTGTTGCAACCATTACATTACATTTTTACAAAAAATCAGACACAACAAATTAGCATAAGGAACGCAACAAAAACCTGTACATAGGTTTATCCGTGCGCCCTGATAACGTCATCACGGCGGCGCTCGGTAAGTAAGTATAACCCGTGCACATAAAGAAACGATCTATAAATGGCCGACGCTCGCATGCGTTCTCGCTCACTCTCTATTAGGTAGAGCGAGAGCGCATGCGAGGCGGACCAATCACGACGCGAGCCGACGCCATTTTCAGATCGTTTCTTTAAACGCACGGCTTATACCTCTAGTCATTGTTTACGCGATTCATCAATCCCGAACGCAAGTACAGTCTTGCCAGTGGCGGGCGACTGTACAGCACATACATTTTTTAAATGGAGAAATTTTAGTTTAGAAAAATTTCAAATACGCTTCTGATGCGGCCCTCTGCTGCCTCAGCGGAGCCCACCGCCGTTTGTGTGGGATATCGTTCCGCTATAATCATACCCAGGGAAATCTGCGATGCTGCTGTTGCCCGAGTTGGACCGCCAGGAAGATGATCACCTACATATTACTCATCCTGATACTTCCTAGCTACTTAGTTCTTGTGGATCCTTCATTCAACCCGATCCTATCAAAGTGTTTATTATCAATGTATTTATCTATTTATTCGGCTATTTTTGCAGGCTGTCCGTACACTCAAACATATGGAAGACGAGGATAAAAGCGAGACCCGATACAACGTGCTGCTTTTCATCATATTCTGCATAGTGCTGATAGTTTTGTGCTGGCTCGAAGCAGCCCTCAACCACAGCATCCTGTGTTTTAAGTTAGTACACATTTCTTTCCACGCGCTTGAGCTGATGGGAATCGTGCCTATAGTAATGGCTGTTTCTGGCGTTTATGCCACTTCTCACAGATTTTGAGGGGTATTTCAGATAACGTATAATATTATTATCATCATTTGCAGCAATATACTTAGGCCCGTATTTTAAATCAGCTCTCAAGAGTGACAGCGAGTTTGAGTCTGTATCAGAAATGTCATTTCAGTACAAAACGGCCTGTCAAATCCAAACTTAATATTGATCTCAATCTTGAGATCGCTTTATAAATACGAGCCTTATTATCTCATGTAGATTGCATGCAATACGTCGAAACCTAGGGATCTCTGAACTAGCTTTAATCTCGGGGCAAGAAAAGCAGCTGGTATTTTTTTAAATACCTATTATTGTATTGTAGCAAAAATTAAGTACTCATTCACGATTTTATGAGCTTTAACTACTGGACAGAATCTGCCCAAAAAGCCTTGACTCAAGTTTTGTCATAGGTTCCGTTTTTGCCACGTGGTGCAGTTCTCCGAAGAACCGTATTGGAGCAAACGTCCAATAAACAGCAGCACATTCTTTGAAACCATGCTCTTTAGCCTATACTCGGCTGTCTCTCTGTCGACTTTAACTTGTGAGTATTTCGTTTAATTGGGTACTTGACTGGGTAGCTTAAAAAATTCAAAACGTTTATACTTAAAACTGATGGCTAAAAATATTGTGGATTTCATTCATCATTTAAAAAAAAATGCACATTTCGATTTTAACAATCGAATTAAAAGTATATAAGTTGATTTGATTAGTCAATATTTACTAAAATGTGACGTCATAATTTACTATTTTCATACAAAAAAGCGTTTTTGACATTTCATAAAAAGTTGCTGATTTGACTAGTTGGAAAGTAGCCAATTAATGTAAAGTGCATCCAGCCCAGCGTATCGCCCTATCTATTTAGTTAGAGTAGGCTCATCCCCTCGATGGGGACGTATATGAGCTGATGATTGTGACGAAAGTACATCCAAGTAACCCATCACTTCTCTACGGCGCTGCGGCGGTAGTGTACCTGTGACAAATGCCGTAGCGTGCGTAGATTAAAGATGGGTGCTTGTTTCTCTTTCTACGAATTTTAAAAAAGAAACTTTATTTACATTCACTTTATTTTATGTGTGTTTTGTGTTGTATATGACCTACATATGACTATTAAATGATCGCAGTATTTTTCCCCGTGTACATTATCATGTATTATTTTGAACAGCGCACCTCTCGGAGGCGATAAGCAAACAAAACTGGGAAATGCAAGCGGTGATAATGATTATGTTGGAGATCTGCCTCATCCTCCATGTGATTGTTCTGGCCACTTACTCCGCCACCATCATGGTCACGGAAACCATGTTGTAAGCTGCCTTGTTTTTCTGTATTATGCCGTGTGTAAGGGACAGCGTCCCGCATACTTATAGGGGTTGCTCAGTCAACGAAACTGAACAACTATCACCAAGATTCAGTATCAGGAAATTAACAAAAAATTACTTTCCCATACAAAATGGCCACCTTGAATGAATTTGTATGAAAAACAAACAAAAAATCATTTTCTGAAAAAAAATCTTGGTGATAGTTGTTCAGGTTGACTGAGTAACCCTCCCTTACACCCCGTATAACACTCCCAGTCCAGCATGAAAGACTTGGACCCATATAGATCAGAAGTCATCAGAAGTCTCAATAAGCGATAAGGCCGCCTTTGTGCACATTTATTCATGTTTGTTTTCTGTTTAAATGTTCTTTGTTAATATGTGCAATAAATATATTTACTTACTTACTCAATACTCTGATTTGTAGGTTTGGTTCCTGGATGTTTTTTTTTTTTTTTCAGAGAGAATCACAATGAATGCGTGGACACCGTAAAGTTATTTCTGGAGAGAAATTATGTGGATCCAGTTATACGTGACCGATTCGTCAATTATTTACAACTCTGCTGGTTCACTGACAAGGTTCAAATTTGTTTTATAAAAAAACCACAACAAAATGGTAACTGGATTTTGTCGATGGTCGCGGCAATTTTGACTATTATAAATATTCTGTGGTTTTGTGTAAAAGCATTTTTTGCACAATATTTTCTGTAGAAAAGTAGTTTAGTTTCGAGAATAAAGGCCCGTATTTATAATCAGCTCTCAAGAGTGACAGCAAGTTTGAGTTCGTATCAGAAATGTCACTTCAGTACAAAACGATCTGTCAAATCCATACTTAATATTGCTCTCACTCTTGAGATCGCTTTATAAATACGAGCCATAATCTTCTTGCTCGTACAAGTAAGTATCCTTTAGGACCATTTTGTCCACTTCCTAAAATGTCGACTTCCCAAAAAGTCAGCCTCTATTTTATAGACTATTTTATTAGTAAGTACCATATCTTATCTCATCAATTCTTAATACAGGGTGTAACAGACAGCGTACCTGAACAACCTTCACCACGAACCTCACATAAAAATAAAATACTTTCCTAAACAAAGTGACCACCTAAATCAATCAATTAGAAACATACATACATACATATAATCACGCCTTTATCCCTAATGGGGTAGGCAGAGCGTAAACGACCTACACAAAGGTCGTTCCGCCACGTCTGACAAGTTTTGAGAGTTATTCTAGATGGATCTGTATATTGCTAAAGTGACAGCCCATCGCCTTAATTACAATACTAAAACTCTCATATCCCTTAGCTGATTTTTGCAGCATGCCGGGGAGGAGATGCAGCTGGCACATTCTATGTTTTTCTATCACTCCCAGTCCAGCATGGAAGTCAATTAGAAACCCCTATCAGTATTCGGTACGCTGTCGCTTACACCCGGTATATTTCCAGGCATATGGTATAACGCACCAGAAAAGCTCGCTTCTGTTCGACCTGCCTCGCCACATCTTCCAGGATATCTACGCCATGCAGCGGAATAAATACCTGCTGTGTATTCCTTTTATGAAGGTAAAATTTTAGATATATCGTACCTACTACACTAATATTATTATAAACAGTCCACTGGCCGTAAGGTGCCAAGCCCGGATGGTGTAGTGGATAGGGCCGCGGCCTTCTGTGCAGGAGGTCGTGGTTCGAATCCCACCACGTACCAATATGTTTTTCGGTTTTCGAATTTCATTTGTACGTTTATTCGGCGCTTTTACGGTGAAGGAAAACATCGTGAAGAAACCTGCACACACCTACGAAGAAATTCAAAGGTTGTGTGTAACCTAATCTGGGATTGGTCTGGTTACCCTTCTTGGTTGCGGAGGTCAGATGGCAGTCGCTCTGTGTAAAAACCAGTACCCTCGTTCAATCCCCTAGATAAGATAGCCGACCCCGTAAAATACAGGAACAAGGCTAGGAAAATGATGAGTCCACTGGCCGTAAGACGTGGCCTTCGATAGTTTATCATACTTATATTCAGAAAACGTTTTGCGTAGGGAAGGGATCGAGTCAAAATATGTCAGTCTGAAATCATACGGGTTGTGTAAATGGTACCTACGTTCTTAGGCTCGTATTTATAAAGCGATCTCTAGATTGAGAGCAATATTAAGTATGGATTTGACAGGTCGTTTTGTACTGAAATGACATTTCTGATACGAACTCAAACTCGCTGTCACTCTTGAGAGCTGATTATAAATACGGGCCTTAAAATTGTGTACGATGAAATCCGCAGTTTGAATCCCCAATAGGTATTTTTAACCTTTGCAAGAGCTCATGATCTGCTTGATTGAGTGACTCATGATCTAATAATTTCATTGTGAATATGTCGGTATCGATAGGCACAATAGAGATGTTGTGTATTGTAACTACATATGGTATCCAAGTTCTTCCTCTGATTCTGTCGATCAAAAATAACAACTGTTTAGAAATCGTAATACCCATGTTTCTCTTTTTTGTATTTAGTAAACTAATTTTCTTTCAAAATCTATGAAATATATATGACGTCTCCCAAGGCACTCCCTCCGAGTATGTTGAAGTCGATAGCTGCGCAGGCGCACCTCTTTCACACATCTCCCAACGAGATCCTGCTGAACACCGGAGACATGAGCAATGAGATCTACGTCATCAAACAGGGATTCTGTGAGGTGAAGGCGAATAGTAGTTATTTAGCCGCGCTATTCGTAGATCAGTTGACGTTTACCTCCGGCACCCCGCACCCCGCCCACGTCCCGCTACACAATCGAAAATATTGCCTCTATCTGTACCAGTAGTCGTATAATGCAACAGAGATAACGTGGAGATAGCGCTCTACAAAACCGAACTTAGTCAATGTGCAATATTAATAGCCCTACTAGCATTTAAAAATAATAATTAGGTATTTATAAAAAAGACACAGTAAGTGGAAAGGATTCATTCCAAGTAGAATACGGCACTTTAATTCGTGATATCTTTTACAGGTCTTCGATCCAAAAACTAAAAAAGTCGTCAACGTTATTAGCATTGGAAGCCATTTCAGCGACATAGAATGCTTGATGAGTAAGAAATACATGTTTCAAAAACATTTGAATAAATAGACGGGATGTTTTAATATATTTTTTTTACATAAATTCTCGTAAAAGAGACTCTTACATAGAAAATTCTGATGAGCTTTCAGTTGGGAGCTATAAATATATCGTAAATTTTATAGATTTAGAATAATAAAGGCTCTATGGCCTTTCTGATGAATGTAGAAGAACAAGAAACACATCACATCGGTTCTTTGTTAACCACTGCTTCGTCTTCATTTTGACTGTTCAGATGCGGAAGTGTCCGCATGACAGCTGGTTTGCAAGTGCTTTGCTCTTATGAGCTTAGCTTGTTTGCCCCCTTGTGGGGAGGGCCACTCTACGGAGATCATGCCTAACGGCTGCTCGTAAAGAGTTTCGTTCCGATCCAAACAAGCTAAGCTCACATGAGCAAAGCACTTGCAATAATTTGAACATAATATGAAACGCGGTGGTTTCCAGGAATCCCAGTATACTACACTGTACGAGCTGTGACCCACGTCCAAATATTTTCAGTTCCCCGAAGACTACTCTCGAAGGCTCTTGATGCTCCGCGAATAAAGGATCTGATAGCTTTCATAAAAACTCTACCGGTGAGAATGTTTGTGACCCCCCGGGTGTAGCAAGTGCCCATGGGCGGTGGTGATTACTTGCCATCAGGTGACCCGCCTGCTCATCTGCTTCCCTCTTTCATAAAAAAATTAAAGATATTATCATCTGCTGTCTGGAGGCGAAGATACATCAACAAAGCTACTGAAATGATGTGGCTTCATACAAAAAAAAGAATAGAAATAGGAGTCAACTATAGAAAAACATTCTATGATAGAGCTAGTTTCTGTAAATTTCAGTGTTTTTACATTGTTATTTTTAGCTTCTTCTTCTATTATACCGGGTGTAACGGACGGCGTCGCGCAAACTTATAGGGGTTGCTCAGTCAACAAAACTGAACAACTACCACCAGGTTTTTTTTTTTCATTTCCTGAAAACCCCCTTAAAAATTCCCTTACACCCGGTATTTAACCATTTAACACACTTCAAAGTTTCAAAAGTCTGCACATAGTACTTTGATATTTACTTCAAAGCATCCTGAAAGGTATACCCACCACTTTTTTTGTCTAAAGCAGTAAAGCATATCTTTAAAGTACCTAAGTCATGATACTGATAATCGTAGCACATGGCTACGAGAGTTACGTTAGTGTATTTAATTGCTACTGTGTAACAGTTGCAAAGACTTCTATATAAATACTAAGCAAATAGTCACTCAAAAAGCGATCCTGGAATGGAACTGGACGGCCCCCACAGCCTAGTTGGCAGTGCATCTGCCTTCTATGCAGAGGGTCCTGGGTTCGATTCCCGGCCGGGGCAGACATTTAAATGATGAATTTAAAATGTCTGTTTCTGGCTCTGGGTGTTCTTTGTGGTTGTTTCTGTGTATGTCCATGGCACCCCGATACAGGGAATCCTAGTAGGGGCTATGTGTGGTCGTGTTTTTTTTTTTACATTCATTTGTTCACGCGCTTCTTCTTCTTAGTGTGTCGATGGCAGACACTACACTCATGACTACACTGTTACAGCACTTGAAGGGAAGGATGCCAACTTGTCGAAGCGTTTCAACTTTAGGCGCACGTGTCGCGTTTAAACAGTTGCAGCCAAGCCATAATGCAGAATGAATAACAATTTTTTTTCAGGAATACCAGCAGCTGGTAAGAACCAGTCGTCACCAGTTCCTGAAGTACAAGCAGCCGCCGCCACCACCCAACAGAGAGGTGTTCCCCTTACTGAGGAAACATGAACCTGATTTTGCCTTCCTGTATCCCTTCCAGCGGCTGGGTTTCTTTGCCGTACTTAAGTATATCAACCACAAATTATTCTATTAGTCTTTAAGCGGAAAACGAAAGGTTTTAATAGTTTTTTTCCGTAGGAAACTTTGCAGACATCAGTGGCGAAGGGTCCATACAAGACGATTCCCACCGTCTTCCCTTT